>CAOLHI010003821.1:0-151951 GCA_948474755.1 Ctenosaura bakeri
TATGGGTGGGGGGAGCAGTGAAGAGAAATGGGTTCCGGTACCCCTCGCTCCAGCCTCTGAAAGTGTTGGTGAAGGGGGGAAGCTGATGGATAACGCTTGTGAGATGTTGAAGAAATTTTTACTGGCTGGAGAGCAGGAAGGTGAACCAGAGACAGATTACAACGGTGGATGGGGGAAATATCGCCCCTCATCCAAGCCCCTGGAGCTGCTGGAATGGGGAGGGAGAGAAGAAGCTGGTGGGCTCCCCAAGCGGCTGCCTCCTCCTAGCAGTCTGCCCTTGTCAACAAAGCCAAAGTTTTGTTTTTCGTCTTCTCGCCTTCGCTTTTTCCAAGCCTGCCCCTGAGTTGTCCAGCTTTTCCCTTTTTGGACGCCAGGGAGAAAAGAACGACGAGGCGCAACTCGATCCAAGCCCACGTGCCTACCGGGGGGAAGACTGGAGCGTCCCCATCGCGCCCCCCTCCAAAGAGGTACGTCGAGGGGCTAAGAGGGGATTTGGGGGAGGAGAGGGAGAGCTTCCCCGAAGAAGGACATCCGGGTGATGCAGCGCCGCGGGTCGAAGAAGAAACGGCGCCCGGTCCGTGCGTAAAGTTGGAACCCCGCCGTGCGTAAAGACGCGCAACCTCTCCAAAATAAAACTAGAGCGAAAGACCAGAGGCGGATCGCGCTCTTCCTGAGTCCAAGCCGTGCTCGTGGCGCTCTCCAACTTCGGAACCCTTCCTTTTGGGAAGCCCGAAGAAAAGTCCAACCGACCGAGCTGTGGGAAGGGGGAGGAGGAGGAGGTGGAGGCGGGCGAGGAGAACTTCCAGGCGGAGGCAACCGGAGCCAATGGCCGCCGCCCGGAGCCCGCGCGGGGCGTGGAGAGGGCTGGGCGACGCCGGAGGCCGCCTCCCCCTGGAAATGGGGGAGGCTCTCCAGATCCATCCCGCACCCTCCGGACCTGATCCGAGTAAGGCATATTTTACCCTGCTAAGAACTCGGGTGATTTGTGTTTTCTTCCGTGGAGACCACGGGGGCCGTTCAAGCAGGGTCCTGGATGTGGTTACCCTCTTTTAGTTGGGAGGAGAGACCCGATCCGGAGCCTTGAGCCCTATCCGAAAGTCAGGGAACTCGAGGGTGCTTTTCTCCCTTGGAAGTAAGCCCAGAGAAGCGCAACCGGAACGTTGTAACCCTCCGATCCAGAAGCCTTTGAGCGTTGGGGCGCTCTCTCTCTGCTCCATAGGTTGGTTTAGGACAGGCACCAGCCCCGTTGAGGTCTATAGGACGTGGGGACCCGATTCGGTGCATATTGACGGAGAAGGGACCGCAGGAGTGGCACGGCTGGTGCCCACTATCACAACACTGTCTGTAACACACACACACGCCCCGCGGCGGGGATGCCCCTCCCGAAAAGCAAACAGCCTGCGTCTCCATGACCACCTTATCCCCGTCTTTAGGAGGAGAAGGTCTTTTGTCAAGCTAACGGTTCTTGATTGCCACTTGGAAGACCCAGCCTTTTCATGACATCTTGCATTGCAGCAGGAAAAGACCACGAGAAGAGGGAAAGATAACCATAGTCTCTGGGAAATCCAGCCCCCTGTGAGAAATAAAGCTACACATTAGGAGGGATTCCTTAAACATCAGCATTGGACTGTTGTACAACTTATTTCAGAAAGTGAGGGACTCTCCTTCCTGGGAGGTTTTGAAACAGGAATGTGATGGGTTTCTGTCAGGAATGGTTTAGGTGTGGTGCACCTTCAATTCACATGTATGCTTGCACATGCTCAGGAAGGCCATGATGGACCCTTACTTCTCCCAGATTGGTGTGGCAGATCCCAGTCTGATCATGCTCCCTGTCTTTAACACGCAGCTCTGCCTCCCTCTCTTTGTGGAAAAGGGTTAGGATTTTAAATGTTTGTTTAGCACCATTTAGTAGTTTTATGGTAGCCTGTTTTCCGTGTTACTTTATATACTGTATACATCTCAGCCAAGTCAGCATTTACAAAAATAAACTTTAGATAAAAATTGGAACAAAGTATTAAAGTTCATATGCAAGTAGAAATCAATACATTTCTTCAGTGCACCTGTTAGACAGTTCACTTGGGTTTCTAGGCTCTCATATAAAGCACAAGTATCATATAACAGCCCGTTGGCGACATTCCCACCAAAGGCTCAATCTAGGTCACACTCTCTGACTAGATTCCATTAGGGTTCAATTACTCTTCGGCCTCTTACTAGGCTTTCACTGAGAATTAAAGCTTCCTAGCCATGTTTAAGTATTTGAAGGGATGCCATGTAGAGGAAGGAGAGGGCTTGTTTTCTGCTGCTCCAGAGGCCAGGACAAGGAGCAATGGATTCAAGCTGCAGGAAAGGAGATTCCACCTGAACCTCTGGAGGAACTTCCTGACAGTCAGGGCTGTCCGGCAGTGGAAGATGCTGCCTCGAAGTGTAGTGGAGTCTCCTTCCTTGGAGGTTTTTAAGCAGAGACTGGATGGCCATCTGTCCGGAGTGCTTTGAGGGTGTTCCTGCATGGCAGCAGGGGGTTGGACTGGATGACCCCTGGGGTCTCTTCCAACTCTACATTTCTATGATTCTATGATTCCTACACAATCATCTTCTCTGGCTGACTGAAGGACTCTACTCCGTAGCTTCTTGCTAGGAATCCCACTGAAGGACTGAATGCCAATCGGTACTTGGCTTTATATAACTTTTTCTCTCAGACACCAGCCTCTCCCATTCACTACTGGGCTGGGTTTCTCTCTGGAGGAGCTATTCTAGTTGCCTGGCAACCTGCTTCCAGGATGCTCTGGCACTTCGGATAGCCGCACCCCCAGAACTTCATCACAAAGGGCTTCCAGAAGCAGCTGCTGTTTAGTTCACCCATAATAGGCAGCTGCATATTCGTACAGTACGGTTGGCTAGAATCATAGAATCATAGAAATGTAGAGTTGGAAGAGACCCCAGGGGCCATCCAGTCCAACCCTCTGCCATGCAGGAACACCCTCAAAGCACTCCCGACAGATTGCCATCTAGCCTCTGCTAGAGTGGAATCTCATTTGATATTAAATCAAGCTTTTCTGCATTGTTTAGTGCAGGCACACTGCTGCAATCTGACACTACAAGCTTGTGTTTCTCCCACCATGCTCCCAATGCTGCTTTAAAAAAGCCCAGCTGGACAGAGGATGAGGAGGGAAAGGTGGGGAAGGCCAATAAAAAGACTTCTTAAAAAAGGAGCTGCTTTATCATAGGCTTTGCTGATTGAGCTATTCCTGTACAATAAAATCAAACGATTTAAAATTTAAAACAGTAACATATCAGTTAAACAGCTGAAAAGCATATTCAATGCTAGAAAAAGTTTAAAGCGTTGTTTGCTCTTTCCTACTCCTGAAAAATATGCCTCTCGGTGAGTCATGGTGGATTTTAATGAAATTCCAGGTGAGAAAGGGAGGTTATAAATCTAATGAATAAATAAATTGGCCAGGTGGGGGAGCATGATTCAATTATGAGAATTTTTGGAGCGACGGATGTGGCTGCTTCAGCTGTTGTTGACAGCCAAATAATGGTGGCATATTTGTTTTTTAAGCTCTACATTCATTAGAAATGCTCTCTTGTTTTACAGACAGTCTCCTTGCTTTGCTCCCCCTCCTCAAAATACAAGCGTCGGATCTCGGTTCAGCCGAGGAAAGCTATGCACTTAAATGTCAGCAGAGACTATTCAAATCTCAGGCCGTGACCTCCTGAAAGATGAAAAATGTTCAGTGCATTAGGTCCAAAACAATTTATGGCTAAAAAAAAATTTATGGTTAAAAAAAATATCAAGCTGAAGAACCCTTGATACCCAAGAGACTGGATGGTTCCTTGTGAGATCCGTTCAGACTTTGAGATTGCAAGTTTACCTGGTGGCACCCTCTTGAGATGTGATGGCACCCATTTTGTGGAATACTCTGCACCCAAACACATGCCATTCAAGGCTGCTAATAAGCATTACAAAAGCAAATGAAAGCAGGGTTGAGCAGGGGGGGGGTTGTTCGACTGCTGCTCCCATCATCCCTTGCTGTTGCCTGGGCTGGCTTGGGCTGATGGGAACTGCAGTGCTACACCATCTGGAAAAGCCTCCCCATTCTCTCCTCTCCCCTTCCATTCAACAAGAAAACCATTAAAATTATCCCAATCATCAATGTCATTAGGAGCAGCAAATATCAAAAGAGTTTAAAAGGCCTGTTTGATGGGATGTATCTTTATGCAGGATGATAAAATCACAGAGTTGGAAGGGATCCCAAAGGTGATCTGGTCCAATCCCTTGCCAGTGCAGGAATCCACATGTAAACCATCCCCAACAGGTAGAAATCTGTTTAAACCCCTCCCAAGGAAAGAGTCTCCCCCACAGTGAAAAAGCTCTTGCTATCAAAGAATTGATCCTAATTAAATCAGTACATCATCTCTCTTACCCTGTTGGAATGCAAAGGCTGGCGAGAGGGAAGCCTGTTCTTGGAAGGGGCCGTTAGACCTGTTGGCTTGATAAGTCTATCTCTGAACATTACAGTATATCATATTAGACTTTGATCAAGGTTGCATTGACTAAGTATATCATTAAATACTGAAGTCAGAATTGTCCATGGCATTGTACTTCTGATCTCTGTCTGTGGCTGAGAACTTGGGACATGAAGAAGTTTGATAGGAAGAGACCCAATCCTTTGAAATGTGGTCCTGGAGGCGAGCTCTATATACACCCTGGATCACCAAAAAGACAAACACATGAGTCCCAGAGCAAATCAAGTGTCAGCTCTCCCTAGAAAGCCAAGATGGTATGTTTTATCCCTTTGGGGAAGACACCTTCTACAGTTAGGGAATTAATACCAAAGCCAGAATTGTCCATGCCATTTTATTTCTGATTTCTCTATGTGGTTACGGAATCCGAACAGTGAAGAAAGCTGAGAAGAAGAAAATTAACTCATCTGAAATGTGGTGCTGGAAGAGAGTACTGCAGATACCCCAGACTGCTAAAAAGACAAATGAATGGGTCCTACAGCAAATGAAGCCTGAACTCTCCCTAAAAGCCAAGATGCTCAAATGAGGCTGTTATCACGGTTATGATATGTTGGGTGAGAGCACTAGATATCCTTTTGATATCAAATAATTTGACCTTTGCTTGACCCTTCTCTGCCACCCCACTCCACGTGTTTTGCAGAGGTCCCCTGGACAAGCACGTACAGGCGCGGCTGTTAATGACTGTACATTCCAAAACCCCATTCAGGCAGGCAATTTAAGCCTCTCCGTTGCTTTAGGGAAAAACCTCCCCGCAAACCGGCTCTGCTCGGATCTACACAAAGCCATGCAGCCAAGAGCCAAGCCATTTCTATGTAGGGCCATTAACGAACTGGCCATGCTATTGTCTTAAGAGCTAAACCAATCATGTTAAACTTGACCTTTACCAACTCCTTTGTCCCACTCCAAATTTCCTTTGTTCTCACTGAGCATAACATAGCCATTAGGTAAACTCCACCCTATAAAAGGTCCCCACTTTTGGGACCTCCTCGGACTACTTTGGACTTCCATCCCGCCTTGCTGCCGGTCTGTCTAAGGAGCTCCCCTCAGCCAGCCACACTGAGCTTTCTTCCCCGGAACCCCATCTTTCTCTCCAGGACTACGAGACCAGGTGTCGTATTACCCATCCCTGAGCTCTCCATTTCTGCTTCCAAGTTAGCTAGTGTGTGTGTTGTTTTTATCTGCTGTTTATCTTTCAATAAAACTGTTATTTTTGTTACTTTTCAACTTGCTTGCCTGCTCTCTGACCTGAAGCCATGGACATTGGGTTAGAAGATCCTTGCTAAAGTTACCCTGCCTCTCGTTTAGCCAAGAGAGTGCTCAAGCTAAATTCCCCCAACTTGTGTTTTTATTTGGTTATCTGGGTGCCCCTCCCGGGACCCCCAACATACAGGGTAACAGAGGCTGTCGTACTTTGGCCCTATTTCAAGAAGACCAGACTCACTAGAAAAAAACCATAATGCTTGGTAAGGTGGAAGGCAGGAGAAAAAGAGGAAGACCACATTACAGAGGGATAGACTCAATCACGGAAGCCACAAAGGCTCTGAGTTTTCCAAGACCCGAGCAGGACGGTTGTTAGCAAGGTGGCTTGAAGGACCCTCTTTCCTAAGATTGCCCTAAGTCAAAGTTGATTTAACAGCAATTAAACAACAACAACAACAGGGGTTTGATTATTTTACGAAAGGGTGTTAAGGGTAGTAAAATCTCTCAATTCCTGGCATGGCCTCATCTGTTGAAAGTTTGATGTGGCTCCAAAATTTTAAAACCAATTCTTTTTTATATAACCCCCCCCCCATAAAATACAGCTGCTCTAAGATCAAATCAACAGAACGGACACTTTTCAATAATAAATCCTTCCATGTGCTGGAATGAGGACTTGAAAAAATTAAAATGTTTGAAAATGAAACAAAATGGGCACAGAATGGGACAAAAGCTCGCTGTTTGGTTATTTCCTCAACGTTGTGCCAAAGAGAAGAAATAAATGGTCGGGAAATGCTGAAGCCAGGGCTCAAAATGCAAACGTTGACTTCTGGAAATGTTGGGGGGATTGGGAGGACAATTCCCAAGCCCTGCCTCGTTTTTGTAATGGTGGCTGGAAGATTCGAGGAGTTGTAGCCCAGAAGAGGAACTTCTCCAAGCTCTGGAATAAATGCATGGGGAAAAAACCTGGTCAAGCAGAGATGAGGAGACTCAGATGTTGAGCTTGAATGATCTTGGCTCCTCTCCTCATTTGGAACTGCTGTGGTTTACTTTCAGAATTAACCCAGGCAGCTCCTCCTCGCCCAGGTCCAAAGTTAAATTGTAAGCTCCTAGGGGCAGGGATTGCTCCCTCTCTTATCTGTCTCTGTGAGATACTTTGTACTCTTGTGATGCTACATCAAGCAAACGAAGCAGCGGAGATTCCACTGGCCTTGCTGTCACTTCGCTGCTGCGACTTCTCCATACTTGGATACGAATTTGGCTGCAATTTCCTTGTATACTTTGAAGAAAATTGGACCGTTTACAATACTTGAAGACTGTTCTAGTCCACTATTTGCAAATTACACCTGAGGAGCATTTTCCATAAGAGAAGTGCAGGAACATTGATCCATTATTAGGATTTTGTTTTGACCAAGTTTGGAGAACGCAAGTCCAACATGGACATCACTCCATACTGAACTCCATGCTTTCCCCGCTCTCATTGGGACTTTTATACACATTTTTGTTGTTTCCTGTGGATCAGAATTATACTGTATATCAGAGCTTTCCAGACTTTTCATGCTGGTGGCACACTTCTTAGACCTGCATCATTTCGTGACACAGAAATTTCAATTTTGTTAGCAAATTGGAGGTTAAGCTAACCCTTTGTAAGAGATACAGACACATACAAAAATTGTAGTGACAAAATGTATGGGAACACAACCTATCTCATGAAAACCTTTCATTTTTCAATTTTTTTAAAAAATTTGTGATTTATAAATAATATTTTATGATATATAATATATAAATAAAAATATATGATTTATAAATAATAACATACATTTCCAAGATGGTAGGTGACACACCTGCGCACTTCTGGTGACACACTAACGTGCCACGGCACACCATTTGGAAAGCCCTGGCTGTATGTATTTATAGAATCATAGAATGATAGAAATGTAGAGTTGGAAGAGACCCTAGGGGCCATCCAGTCCAACCCCCTGCCATGCAAGAACCCACATCGAAGCATTGCCAACAGATGGCCATCCAGCCTCTGCTTAAAAACCTCCAAGGAAGGAGACTCCACTACACTCCCAGGCAGCCGATTCCACTGCCGGACAGCCCTGACTGCCAGGAAGTTCTTCCTGAAGTTCAGGTGGAATCTCCTTTCCTGCAGCTTGAATCCATTGCTCCTTGTCCTAGTCTCTGGAGGAGTGGAAAACAAGCCCACTCCCTCCTCTACATGGTATTAATGCATTCTTATTCACAAATTACTGTTGTATATTAAGATAAGTCTTAGTCTTATTATTGTGTAGGTGTGTTATATTTTTCCCCCACTACATACCTCATAGCTTTAGTTCCAGGCTTTTCCAGTTTGCGTTCAGTTTTTGGGCCAGTTTGGCTGCTTAGTGGTCGCATAAGGCCTAGAACTTTTTGGCATCCCTCCGTCTTTCCTATTAGGAAACATGAGCAATAATCATCAGGCAGCCCTGCTTGCTGGTTGCATCACGGATGGCTTTCTGTCCTCCGTGGCCAAGGCGGCATTTGGCGTCCTGGCAGGAACTGTAAGGGAAGACCACGACCCTCGCTGCGGATCCAAAGGAAATGTCAAGGAAGAACCCAGCAGGCTCATGAGAAATCTAAACGGTGCAGCCA
Source organism: Ctenosaura bakeri (assembly GCA_948474755.1). Classification (NCBI taxonomy): domain Eukaryota; kingdom Metazoa; phylum Chordata; class Lepidosauria; order Squamata; family Iguanidae; genus Ctenosaura; species Ctenosaura bakeri. The sequence continues at coordinate 8,356 of CAOLHI010003821.1, forward strand.
AAGAGGCGAGGTAAGACTTTTCCCTTCCTTCAAAGGGCCGATGCCCATAAATTGGGTGGAAAAGATTAATAATACATACCATGTAATATATTGATGGCAGTTCTATGGACGCGATATGGATCATATACATTAATATATAACCACCCTTACAAATAATTCACCGCTTTCCTCCCCGTCTCATCTGTGGCCACTGGACAATGTATTTACTTTATGGTAAGGATTATGGATGGCATTATAAATTGCTTGCCAGCCTGTTGTGTCCGCAACCCTTCCCCCCCCCATCCCTTAACGGTCCCCGTTCACTTGATTATTAATGGGTTCCCGAACAGTGGCGGCACCACGGCGCAAACAATGCGGCATAAATATTTGATGCCGCATCTATCGCCTCCCCATTCATCATTTATAACAGGCTACAAAAACATGATAAAACATTTATTACACATTTATAGATCATTTCCCTACTAAAGCAAAGTTGTGTTATAAATGCATTATTAATCCTTTACGCTGTTTATAGGGATCTCTTGTAATAAGGGTTTAGCATATGTTGCTCTACAAGCGGGATAATAAATAGGGACGTCGAACGCTGATGGGAAATATATTACACTCGGAGAAACTTTGCTTTCCTCTTTCATTGGCCGGGCTCTGCCGAGGGAGAGAAGGCGGCATAGACATCTGCTTGTACTTAGGTTACACTAGGAATTAATTGGCGTTTCGGAGGCCCCTCGGAAGACGCAGAGTTGTGAAGGCCTCCGGAAGGATTTTAACAAAGGAGCATTCAGTGGTGGAAGAAAGACACTTGCTAGATCCCAAAGACTTCCAGACCACAAAACTCTTTGCACCCAGCAGCCTTCCAGTGGCTTCTACTGCTGCCATCTTGTCTGGTGGGACAGGGATCGGGGCAGGACATATGCTGGTAGGTGGGCCTGCCAGCCCCCCATTGCCTGGAGTCCTGGTTCTACACCCCTCCCCTTCTAGCTATGCCCTTGGCCACCACAATTGCACAAATCAGGATTTGCTTGGAACACCCTTATGGACATATCATTATGTGCTTCCCACAGATACGACCCATCACCAGTCTCAGCTTCGGTTTACTGTGCAGTGTGCTATCTCCAAGAAACAGTGCACTGTAGTGGCTTCAGTTTTGGACTAGGACTCTAGGGGACCAGGGTTCGAATCCCACTGTTTTGTCATGGAAACCCACTGGGCAATCTTGGGCAAGTCACATCCTCTCAGGAAAGCATTGACAAACCCCTTCTGAAGAAATCTTTCTAAGCACCCTCCTTTTTTTCAGAGCCAGTGTGGTTTAGTGGTTTTAAGTGCAGGAATCGGAGTCCAAGCTTGCTCCATTGTGCATATGACATCCTTTCAAATATTTAACCATGGCTGTCACATCACCTCTGAACCTTCTTTTCTCTGGGCTAAACATCGCCAGTTTCCTAAGCCGCTCCTCCTAGGGCTTCATGGTTTCCAGGCCTTTTATTATTTTGGTCACCCTCCTCTGGACGCGTTCCAGTTGGTCAACATCCTTGGTGAACTGTAGTGCCCAGAACTGGACATAAAATTCCAGGGAAGGCATGCCCAAAGCAGCATAGGGTGGTACCATGGCTTCTCTCAACATCCATGCAGCATATGGATGTCTGTTCTGCAATGGTAGCCAGTGGAGAGATCTATGCGCCATGGTCCAATATGCAGTGGGAACAGATGTTCGTCATACCCCTTCCCAGTGCACATCCAGACACTGGCTAGCAAATGCCGGATCACAACAGGAGTTTCCGGCACCCTCCAGAGGTGCCTGGTATACAGTGATGCACTCTTGCCGATGCCCAGATAAGCATCTTCACAATTCAGCGGCAGAGTTTTGTTACATTTCTGTCACCAAATTTGTTCCTGTTATGTGCCTTCAAGTTGTTTCTGGCTTCTGGGGACCCAAAGCCAAACCTATCATGGGGTTTTCTTGGCAAGATGTGTTCAAAAGGGGAGGGGGTGCCTTTGTTTTCTTCTGAGGCTAAGACAGTGGGACTTGCTCAAGATCACCCGGTGGGTTTCCATGATCAAGCTGGGGATTTGAAGCCTGGCCTCCAAAGCTCAAATCACTAACTATGCTGATTCTTGCCACTTAGATAATGGCCATTCCACACTAGCCTGTTATAGTGCTATTATTCCACTTTCAATATCCTATGGAATCCTGGGGTTTGCAGTTGAGGGAGGGAGCTTTGAGGATGGCCTTTGAGTCTCCTCCCTAAACTGCAAACCCCAGAATTCCATAGGATATTGAAAGTGGAATAATAGCGCGATAACAGGCTAGTGCGGAAACGGCCAAAGCTACTTCAAGTAACACACCATTGACTGTGATGTAGGATTTTTGCCATAATAAATAAACACCAGTAACAAATAGGACAAGCATTCCTCCCTTCCATTTTTTTAAAAAATGCCCAGTCTTTGAACTCAGTGTGGTTCTCTCTCGGATTCCAACGCAGCAGAAGCCGCAATGAGCTGCGGAGAACGAATTAGCAATAAACAATAATAGGTATTTAGTCGCTCAAATCACCCTGCAAATATTAACCAATTAACCTCTCCTGCCCCGAGGAAGGATGTAAATTAATATTATGAGAGGAAGGCTGGCTGATGTTTTACAATTTCAGTCCCTGGAAGCCCCAGGGGTGGGGAACGGAGCCTGTGCAAAGGCTAATTTCAGCGGGGACGTCCTCCACGGTCATATGGGGTTTGGAGACCAGATTCATAGCTATCTGCTGTGAAGGTCTGGAACGAGAATGGAGATACTGGTGGCCATACTCTTGAGAGCTTTGGGGATTTAACAGGTCAAGTTCCAGTTTCTTAAGCATCTTTCCTTGAAAAAAAATCCCTGTCCTTGCTTTATCCCTTCAGGGAAAAGGCCTTTTGCAAACAGCGAGGGGAATTAATACCAAAGTCAGGATTGTCCGTGCCGTCCTTATGTCTGATTTCTATGTGTGGTTATGAAAGCTGGACGGTGAAGAAAGCAGAGGGGAAATATACTGCCAGAGGAGAAAAGACTGCTGAAAAGACGAATGGGTCCAAGATCACATTGAGTCCAATCTCTTCCTGGAAGCCAAGATGTCTAAACTTAGGGCCTTTCTGCACTACGCTGTTATAGTGCTATTATTCCACTTTCAACCTCCTGTGGAATTCTGGACTTTGTAGTTTCCTGAGGCCCAAGAGCTCTCTGGCTGAGAATTCTCAATGCCCTCCCTAAACTGCAAACCCCAGGATTCCACAGGGTGTTGAAAGTGGAATAATAGCACTAGAACAGTGTAGTGTGGAAATGGCCGGAGGCAATTGTTTTTGCATGGCTGCAGCCCTTTTCTTTTGGAGGCCTCAATGCTATCTTTCAATGCTCAGCGAAAGTTATGCCAAGACTAGAAATTTGCAGAGGGAAGGAAAATTTCATGGGGGGTGGGCAGAATTCGGATTTGGGGGGGCCATGCCCATAGTTTGCCTCCTCCAAACAGCAACACCCCTAGGAATGCCCTCTTAGGATTGCTAAGATGTGTGGACGAAAATCTTTTCCTTTTAAAAAAATATATACATATATCATGCAGATTTAATCTGAATTGTTCCTCTGCTTCACCTCTATATAATTTTGCCAACCAAAATTGCTCTCTTGTCTTGATGGATGGATGGATGGATGGATGGATGGATGGATGGATGGATGGATGGATGGATGGATGGATGGATAGATAGATAGATAGATAGATAGATAGATAGATAGATAGATAGATATTTAATTATTTAATTCTGCCTCTTTTTGGCCCCTTCCATCTCTCCCTGCTAAGCCACCCAATTTCCTTTTTTCTTTCCCTTGACTCCTGCTCCTCTACTGGAACCAGAAATCAAGTTTTAAAAAAAAGAAACAACCCACAAAAAAAACCTTTAGCAACAATTAAGAATTTCATTACGATACAGTGGGACAGTTATGGCTGCAGCATAATTATTAAGCTATAATTGCTAATTGTCTTATTAGCATTTGACAATTATGCAAATAATGGCAAACAGGCTGTAATAGCAATAAAATGACTTTTATTTTTACACTAATAAAGAGATTGCAGATTGCGGCAATGGCCGTTTTCACTCACCAGAGTTTATTGGGAATTACTTGCGATCAGCCGGAAATGAAGCGCTGGCGAATTAAGTTAAGGGGGAGAGAGGTGGTCCTTCATGGAATGGGGTTGCCAGGGAGGGGTAGAGGTTAGCTCAGCTGAACTTTGACTAATGCATTTGGGGTCAAGGGTTTATGTGGGTAAATTATTTGTGTTCTTCCTCGTGGCTCTTTTCATGGGGCTGGGTGCGAATCCTGCATCTCCTGGGCTGCCTTTATAGCCCCTGGGAGGAATTTTTTTCCCCACTAGAAAATATTTGGAAGATCTTTTCTCCAAAACCAGGAAAACTGTGCATGATTCTCCTCTAAAAAATAGACACCGCAGTCTGTACTCTAGCTCCCCAAATCTGGATTTTCAAAAAAAAATACAAATGATTTATTTTAAATACAAGTTGGGGGAACATGTGGCTTTACTTTGAGGGGTGGTATAACCCATTTGAGGGTTCTTTGGCTGGAAAAATGGGCTTAAAAACCCCTTAGATTAGCAAGGGAGGTGATTGAATAATTTAGATACAATTGAAGGTAACACAATTGGATGCAATTGGCGCTGGTCCTACCTTTAGATGGAGTTATGAAAACATTGGCATGAAGCCATCCATACTGGATGGTAGACAATTGATGTCTCTTATATATCAGGGAAAGATTCATTTACAGATGTCCGACAACACTCAGTTGGGTGCTAAGCAGAGGTTGGAAAAGATATTTTTTGGTCTACAACTCCCACAATTCTTCTTGCAATTCTGGGCAAGCATTTTGGGATAAATTTGCTTTAGGGTTGCCGTAAGTTGGAAATGACTTGAAAGCACACCACAACAACGGAAAGGAGGAAGACGGTTTGGGACAATCCCAGCTTCCACCAGGACGTGTGCGCGCGCACACCCACACCCACCCCAGGCCATTTAGGAGGAGAGCCAGAGCGACACTTCTCTTCAATGGTATCTGGCCAGTCACTGGTTCAGCCAGGAGTTAAAGCTACCCAACAGCCGGAGAGCGAGATTCATCATCCTTAAACTGCTGTGGGAAACGCCATTGCGATTAGCCGCGGATTACATTTCGGGCCCACTGTGGCTACTAAAGCTATCCGCTAAAAGTGCCGAGGTTGAAAATCAACCTTTAGTTCTCCTTGTTTTCCAAGAGGCTGAAGCAATCTTGGCTTGAACTTCTGGAACCCCACAATTCGGCTATTTTTGCTCCCCCCGCCATGACGGGTGGGGAACGCATTTCACCCTGAGGGCCGGATTCCATTTCCCAGAAGATTCCCTCATTCCAGAAGTGGGCAGAGCCTATGGCAAAAGAGGTAGGGCCCAAGATACCACCATCTTTTACCTTAAGCCTCTTAAATGCCACTAAGGCCGTTACCACATGCGCCACCCTGGCATGGGGATATGTTGCTGCTGGTCTGCAACATGTTCCATCACACAATGTCGTCATGGTCCCACTCCTGTCACATCCCCGTCCACATTGCCAAGCCCTGATTTTAACCCTCTAATGTCTGTACCACACCAGTTTCTGCAACCCCCATATTTCTATGCAGCCACACTACATTTGCTGGCCTGTGTTTAGCCAGAGCTTGGAAACATTGCTTTTTTGGACTACAACCCCTCAAATCCCCCGCCTGTGCGCTGATGGGCATTTGGGGAGCAGTAGTCTTTATAAAAAAAAACTCTCCTATTCCCAAGCTTTATTTTTACTCCACAAATGGCTTTAAAAGCTGGCCTTCGGTCTCCCCTTGACTGCTGCAACCTCCCACCCAGCTCTGAGCAAAACCATTTCTAAGGCCTGCGAAGAGAAAAAGCTGTCAGATTAGTGCAGCCGGGCTGATCAGAAAAGGGGTGAACTGGCTCAGCAGCACAGAGACGAAATGCAGTTGCAAACCAGCAGTGATTACAAGGCAGGAGGTTGTCACTGCTAAAATAACACAAGCGCGCACACATATACATAGCCCTAACCTCTTTACATGTCAGATTTTGCTTTTCTGAGTGCGAGAGGCCAGATTTCTCATCTGCCGTCTTTGTCTGTGCCAAAACCTCCACAACTATAACTCTGGTTGTCAAGACCTTCCCCATCAACAATATCAGATAAAATCTACCCTCCCTTCCTGCAATCAGTGGGTGTGAGATCATTAAGATGGGCCACAATTGTGGTTAATGAAAAAAAGACAAAAGCTTGCTATTTTTAGGCTGGAAGGGTGGAGAATCAGCGGACAATAGCTGCATACCTTCCATTACTTCACAGAGGAAACCTGGGACATGTGTGGCCAAGCAACATCGGAGTGTGGTCAGGATAGCAAAAGTTAATAGTGAGGAACAACACACAACCTAGGAAAGCAAGCAGCAGTTTGCTTTTGCCTGAGCTTGGTGGGAAGGGCAAGACTCTAATCTCTTCGCCTCCTCTCCCTCCCTGTTGAGGCAATAGAGTGCAAACTATTTTTGCACCTTGAAGTCAGTTTGCAGCAACTGAAGTGTGCTGAGGACAAAGGGGAAGAAAGTCACTAGGATATTTTAAAAGCAGCTGAAAAAGTGGGAAGATGGAGGACACTCCTTGCCAAATTCTGACATTTGGAGGGTACGCAGCTGGCTTCCACCCAAATCTGTCTGTCTGAGGATCTGATTTGTTTTTGACTGGCAACCAAGGCTAGCTAAACATCACCAGAGGCAGGCACTTCTCCATGGTGGCCCCCTAGATTCTAGATCTCCCTTCCCAAAGTGGTGTCAGTTGGTTTTTATCAGTGGTATCAGTTGGTTTTTCCTCTGTTCTTTTGGAAAAAGGGGGAGAAAAACAGTTCCAAACAAAAACACCCTACACATTTTTGGGCGGTAAGGGAGGAGCACCAATACAGAAATGCCACATCTTTTCCCAACCATGCATGCTTGTACTGTGTGCCAAGCTCCAGTTTTAAACAAGGGATGTTAAATAGAATGATAACTAAAAGGTGCCAAAGGAGCCCTTGGGCTCAGCATCCATTTCTGCACTGCCTTTCCTCAGCTGCAAAGAAGAGCTCAGCCCTGTGATGGACTGACTAAAGCAGAGAAAAAGAGATATCTCCCATTTGTCTCATCTCCTCAGCCAGTTCTCCAAAGAACCATCAATCCTACTGTCACAGGAGATCTCTTAAAGACCTTCGTTAATTGACTCCCCCCAAATAATTTGTTCTACCAGCTAGGCCATCCCTTTATCTGTATCTTGCTCTGGGCTGCATTATTTTGCTTTGGATCCCTGCAGTGCAGGCAACGCTTGGTCTGCATCACCATACCACCTAGAACATTTTGATAACTCAACTTGATAACAATACGTGTGAAAAGGATTGGGCCTTTTAGTAGCACACAAGCTAAATATGTTGGCTCTTGTGTAATACATATATGTTATAAACTAAATATATACTCCTCAAACTCTTAATGTAGAATAAATTAGAAAGGGCACATTGGCTGTGTTTATCTGAACAATTCTTCATGCTGTCCCTTCCAACTGGTGCTGCTGCTTGAACTCCTGATTGCAAACATTATTTTTATTTGTAAGGGGCTTTACTCCAAGAACCTGGTATGACGATGATGGACAGAAGGCTGGGGTTTAAAAGGTGAAGTGATGAGAGGGGCTGTTAGCGAAAGTGAGCGACTGAGAGAGGCAAATATCATGGGAAATGGAAAGGACACCATGAGGTTGGACTGGATTAACGATGCAGAAAAAAAAGAAAGAGAGAGAGATCTATGTACCCATCTTTATATTATGTGCATATATATATACAGGTCAAGTATCCCTTATCTAAAATGCTTGTGACCAGCAGTGTTTCAGATTCTGGACTTTTTCAGATATTGGAATATTTGCATGGATATAATGAGATATCTCGGAGATGAGATCCACGTCTAAATACAAAATTCACTTATGTTTTATATACACATACCCTGAAGGTAATTTTATACAATATTTTTCATAATTTTGTGCATGAAATTAAGTTTGTGTACATGGAACCATCAAGAAAGCAAAAGAGTCACTATCTTGGCCACCCATGTGGTCAATCTCAGAAAGTTTGGAGTTTTGGAGCATTTCAAATTTTCAGATTTGGGATGCTCAACCATGTATGTATATATAAGTGTGTGTGTGTGAGTCTGTGTCTGTCTTCCTCTTAGTCTGTTATTCTTCCTAGAGTCCATAAGAAACAAAATTAAAAGGGGACTTACAAAAATGAAATGAAGTAAGGAAGCACAACTGAAATACAAGATTTTAATTTAAAAAAAGAATAATAATAATTCTTAGGTCATTAGTACTGAGAAGGCGACATGCCCTCCCTGTCCCAGCAGGATGATCTAAAACCCCATACTACTGAGAAGATTCGAAAACTCAAGTCAAGAAGATTCCAAAATGTAAGTCTCCCTTTTTATCACACAAAGGAGAGAGGAGCTTGCCATCCTGTTCCATGCCTGACTAAAGATGGGGAACGGTCCCTCTGTAAAAGGAGTTCCATACCTTCTGCTTTCCACCTAACTTGACAACCTTCTCTGGGATAAATTGCAATATCCCAAAAGTCTTTTTCTTCCTCCTGTGGGAAGATGTCTGGCACAGGCTACCCTTTTCCAGAATACACAGGCATTCTTGGATTCTCGCCTTGCAGGGCTGGAGTCACTGTGCTCCCATGAAGCATGGTGGGTCTTCATAGCATCGCTTCCATATGCAGAATCTTCAGGGCTTCCGAAATCTGGGAACTGGTGTCTACCTGACCATACATTCCGACCAAGAAGGCCCTCTGTAACAGCACGGCTGCGTGTTCTGCACAAGGGCGGGAGGAAGGAAAATATTAGAACAGCTTGGTTACACCAGAAATGGGCACAGTACAGTCACTGCAAAGTTGTTGTGTATGTCCTGGAGATTCCCTGAACCTCTTATTTTCTGGCCAAAGAAAAAGGGCAAGTTCATCTCTCCTGGGAACTCCCAGGAGCACCAGTTCATATTCTAAACAGGTTGCAGGGCTGCAGAGGTTAACATAAAAAAACCACATTTTTCAAAACTAGGAGTGGTCATTCAGCTTTTTTTTTTTTTTTTTTGGCGTTTGCATTTCACAGAATCATAGAGCTGAAGGGCCGTCTAATCCAGCCTCTTGTAAGAATACACAACTCAAGCACTCTTGAAAGATGCCCATCCAAACTCTGTTTAAAGAGCTCCAAAGATGGAGAGTCCAAAACTCTTGGAAGCACTCCATTTCACTGTCCAACAGCGCTTAAAAGAAATTCTTCCTAAAGTACAGGTGGAACATCTTTTTCGTGTGATTTGAACACACTAGTTCTTGTTCTAGGCTCTGCAACAGCAGAAAACAAGGTTGCTCCTCCTTCTACATGACACCCCTTCAAACTGGGGGCATTTCTGGCAGCCTATGTGGCCTGTGGAACGTCCCAGTAAAGGGAAATGGGCCCAAAACTGGAACTGCCCCACCCCGACCCAAGTCAAGGGGTCTAATGTTATTCGAGTAGCCTCTCTTAGGGTTCCAAGAGAAAATGCAATCTTGCCCACATTCTTTCCTCCCCATCAGAAAACAGAAAACAGCACCCAAAATCAGATCCTCACGCTCACCCCTGTTGGTCTTCTCAGAGGTTCTGAGTGGGATTATTTGGCAGGACTTCTGAACTAACATGGACATCTCCGTCTTTCTGAACTCTGTTGTTCTCTGACTCGAGAGTCTGGTTTTATTTTGCGTGGAGTGGTGTAAAGCCACTAAAGCAATGTTTCCAGAGAGCACAGCTGTAAGATTGCCCCTTTTCCAAAACTCAAGAAAAATGCAGAGGACTGATCCACAGTTTGCCCCTGAGAACTTATCAGGGAGGCCATAAAATGGCATGCTGCTGCTCCTACTTAGATCAGAAACATCTCAGTCTAATGGGAATCTCTGCCAATATTTGCCAGATATCAAAGAAAAGGTTGTCAACTGACATTTGACTAGAACAACACACACACAGAGACATGGACACACAGAGTGGCTGTCAGGCCAACCTGACGCTCAGCAAGTATTTGTCAGAAGGGATGCAGAGGCCAACAATCCCAAACCTGACCCTGAGTATTTGGAAGGAAAGCTACAACCGGGCCCTGGGACTTCCACACCAAATGCCACTTGTGTTTTCAGAGCCAAATGCTGCACGGTGAACTAGAAAGGCTGGATTTGCTAAGGAAGGTGGCAGATAGTGGGGAGGGAAGTCATGTGGAGGGAGAACAGGGAAATGTTACAGCTACAGAGAGAGTCCTTCTGAAGGCAGGGTGCAGGGAGTGAAGGAAACTGGTTTAGCAGTGAGAGCATCCCTAGAAATGATGAAGAACTGCTGGAAATGGAGGCCTGGGTCCTATTAGGAGCCCCAACTAGAGCAGAGTGATGGAAATCAATTGCTGAATCAACACTTGTATAAAATCTATTCATGCAATGGGCCTACTCTGACCTACCAATGGGATTCAGGCCCGTGCCTTATGAAACTCAAAAGGCACAATGCCTTGCAAAACTTTTTCAATTATTCAGCCTGCAAATTATTCCTTTTATTTAATACATCACTCCTCCACCCTGCTGCAGGGTGACACACTGCCTAATTCCCAGCTTAGCCAATGCTGGCCTTTTTAAAAACTGAGGCTCTTCAAAAACAGGTTCACTTGTGGCACCGTCCCATCTGAGACAGCGTTTTCTGCATGTAGAACCAGTCTGGCTTGCCTTCTTTATATCTGGTTACTGAATTAAATGCATACATCACTCAAACTCTTAAGGAATATTTCACTCTTGCTGACATATTCAAAAACAGGGATGGGGAACTGGCAGGGATGGGAGCCAATTTTCTACCTAACTGGTAGGGATGGGAGCCAATTTTCTGGTGGGGCCACACTGGAGCATTTTGGTGCGCTCAAAGTGGTGTGATGTCACTTTTGGCTACCATTTTGGTGAACTTTTTTAAAGCTTTCTTTTTGGAGGGCTTTGGAGCATTGGGGAAGCAAACCACTGTGCTTTGGCACATGTTGAATAGGTTTAGGCGGGGGGGAAAACCCGGGTTTTTTTCTTTGTCTGTGGCTTTAGGGGCTGAACTTGGGGCCACATTTGGGGTCTCAAGGGCTACACATGGTCCAGGGGCCACCCACCCCTGTTCTGAAAAAGCTTGGACCTAAATCAAACTAAGTAGATCCAGGGAATCAATGGAGTTTACATTGCCCATTGATTCAATCAGTTTGCTCTTGTTGGCATTAACAATTCAGTACAGCTGGTGGCATTCAGATAGCCTCTTCTGATATCAAAACCTTCCATTCACCTCTGAGTGCTACTGCACGCTTCCCCAACTTGGGGGCTTCTAAATATGCCAGAGTACAAGTCCCTGGAGATTATGGGAGTTGTCACCCAATGCATCTGGAGGGCCTCAGGTTGGGAAAAGACTGCTTCATGACAATCTTGCAAAGCAGGGCTGGCATTTCTTGCATTAGCAGTGGGTTAAACTAAACGACCCACTGGGTTGATTCCATCAGCTCTATGGTTCTATAAGCATTGGGCAAGTGCTCCTTTCTTACCTTGGCACAGGAGGGTGTATTCGGGCAGGTTTCTCAGGGCTGTCTGAACCACCTCGAAGTCACGGCTGCCGAGGCAGTACATGTATGTGGGAAGGAAATCAGCTGCAATGCTGGATGTTTCCAAAACCGAAAGTAGAGAGGGAAAATAGAAGGCATCTGAATGAGTTGAGGATATAAAAAAGGTCTAGCAGGGACAGATTAATAAGGGCCCATCTGCTCCAGAGACCCATTTCCTCACTAGGACACCTCACAGGGTTTCCAAAAGCAGAGTGTGAATGCAAAAACTTCTTCCTTCTATTGCTTCCTAGTTTCCAGCCATGGGCCAAGAGTTCTCAGGACTCCATCAGCGCCTAAAGCAGGCCAGGGGATAAATGCAGCCCTCCCGGTGTTGTCAGACTGCAACTTCTATCAGTCCTAGCAATGGTGAGAGATGACTGGGGATGGAGTCCAACCACATAAGGCCATGCCTTCCCACTGCTGTCTCAGAGGATCTTGGGTCAATTCCCCTGCCCTTTCCACTCAAAAAGTTCATCCCCTCTCACCTGGGGTTGTTCTGGATGGAGCGCAGAGCGAGGCTGAAGGCAAGATTCCGGCAGGTTTCCTCTGGGGAACTCATCAGCTTTTGCAGGTGAGTCTGAGGAGAGAGAAAAAGCGCAATGGTTCTTGAGGGAAAAATCCGCAGAATCCAACAGCCAGCTGAGTAACAGAGGGGAGAGGAAGCGCAAAAGATCATGTGCCACATTTTATCCACTTGAGTAAAGCTGGGAAGATGATGTGCAAAGGATCACATGTCACTTCTAAAGGGCAGAGGGGTGTTTTGGCATTAGGAAACTCTGTGACTCTTTCCCCACTTTCTAGTCCCTTGCAGGAGACCCCGAAGATCCCGCCTCCCTTTTCAGCCCCTTGCTGGAATGGGCAAAGCAGCTGATGGATAGCAGGAAGCTGCCAGACTTACGGAAAAGAATGCAAGGATTTCTGGCCTCCGTCGAGCCATCTCGTCAATGTCGCTCAGCACCTCCAAGATGTCTGGAAAATGGGAGAAAACAATGATATTGGAGTGACTAATTCGATTTCTCCCTGAACTGATTCCCCTCAAAAAGGAACTGAAGAAAAAAGAAGTTGATCAAGCTTTAAGAAATCTCAGTATCACGAGATGGCATGGCAGCCATCTTGACTTACCCTCTACAGTCTGAGCTCTGGAGAGCCTCTTCATGTAGGGAGCCATTTCTGCTGGGGTGAGCGGAGTGAAAAGGGAGAGGTTGACAAGAGGCAAAGAACTGGCTCCTGCCTCATCTGAAGACCAGAGAGAGAAAGAGAGAGAGACAGAGAGAGAGAGGTATTCCTTAGGGTTCTGTTTCAAAGGAGAGATTCCAACAGCAGATCCGAGCTCTTTTGCTCCCAATCCCATCGTGGCAGCAGCTTGTCCAGGAAGGAAGTGGCTGTCCTGCTCTTTACTGCCATCACAGCTGATGGCCAGAGGGTGGTACTACAGCTACCACTGCAGCAGGGATCAAGTGATCATTGAGGAAGCTAGAAAGATGAACTGAAGAAACTGAGCAGAGATATTCTGAGCATCAATCAAGTTTAATCTGGTATCAGGTGGGTCCTGCCTGTTTCTGGGCAAACAGAAACCTGTTTTGTGTGAATTCTTCCTCTCTCACCGTCCAGGGAATTTTTGTGATTCCATGGCCAAGTAAATGCAAACATAGCTGGAATTCTGGTAGCAACCCAGGTGCTTTCCTCCAATCCTCTCCCTTTAGTTTATTAGAGGACTGTGTGTATTGTAGTCCAACACTTCTGAAAGATACCAGATTGGGGAGGATTGGTCCAGAGCATGGGAGAATTACTTTTTTAAGCAAAACGTAATCAGAATCAAGCGAAAGAGGAGCTAGCTTTATCCACTGGCTCCACTCTCCAGGTGACCAAGAACATCCTGATTACAGGAGTTAGTCTTTCTGCTCTGGAAAAACGACGATTTGTTTTGTGTACGGATTTTGCAGAACGGAGCCCCAAACCACTTCCAACAATACCAGAGATAGTATCACTAGAGAAAGCTAGTCTAAAGTCCTGAATCGTCCAACAATCAGTCTAAATTTTCAGAGGGCAACTGGCAGAGTCAAAACTGCCTCCTGTTGTTTGTATTTTGAGGGGCGGAGGCATTTTACAAATCTCTCAGAAGGGCTATCGGGGAGAAAGACAGATGGTGGCCATCAGGGTTGGGAATAAAGGAGACAATATGGTGCCAGCCAATGGAGGGAACACTTGACCTAATCCCTTCTCAAAAATTACCATATAATCCCCCCCTCCAAAATTTCCTCCCCAATAAAACTTTGCAGCTTGCTGATAAGGACTTATAAATGGAAAGTACTTCAGTACCTTCCCAAAGCAAAGAGAGCAACCCATTTCTGGCTCAACAGCAGGGCCAAAACTTCCAGCTCACCTTCCCTTTCATCCTCGGCCCCTCTGTCCGAGGTGCCATTTTTGCTGGGTAGGCTCAGACCAGCCAGGAGAGACTTCAGCATCGCCAGGTCACTGTTGTCTGATGAAAGGTCACTGCGGAGAAGTGGAACAGCCCCTTCAGACAATGTTTGCTTGTTTATTTAATTTATATCCCACTATTTTTCCCCGGTACAGGACCCAAGGAAACTTACAGAACATTAAAGCCAAGTAGAGCTAAAGAAGTATTTGATGCAAAAGTTCAACAACAATTAAATAAGCAATTCCATTAAAAACACTGAATTAAAACAGTTCAAAAACACACAAGATTCTACTAAAAAGGATTAAAACATAACACAGTCCATTAAAAGAGTCTTCTGCCCAATAAGGTAAAAGCAAAAGCCTTGCCTAATGATAAAGATTCTTTCCTGCCGGATTAAAGAGAGGAGAGAGGGAGCCAACAGAGTCGCCCATTGCAGGAAGTTTCACAACTTGGGAGCAACTCCGAAGAAGGCCCTGCCCCATGTCTTCAGCAGATGCGCTTGTGACAGTGGTGGGATAGAGAAAAAGACCTCCCTGGAAGACCTCCCCTCCTTCCATGAGCCTGCCTGAAGTCGGGTAGGCTCACGGAAGGAGATCCAAGTCTTCCAGATAGACTGGACCCAAGCCATTGGGGGCTTTGCATTGTTCCTGGAAATGGACCAGGAGCCAGTGAAGTTGTTGCAACATGGGAATCGTGAATTCTCTGCTTCTGGTCATACGTTCCATGCATGCCTGTTCAACGCACTTCTAGGCAGGATGGTCTGTCCGCTTCCCCTTTTCTCCACAGAAGAACAAGAACAAACTTACTGGAGAGGCTCTGAATGCTTCTGCAGGAAGGAGATGGCAGCCTGGGCATTGGAGGTGATGTACTTGTGGATGAACTGGACAAACTTGGAAATGAAGCTGGCCAGGTGGCGAGAAGACTTCCGGTAGCTCTGAAGCCAAGCAAATGAAAACACAGGTGGACTTTTGGAAGCAAACATGGTGCTCTTATCCTCCAACGACCCATTAGCCTGTCAGGGATGATGGGCGTTGAAGCCCAACCCATCTGAAGGATTCTAAGTTGAAGGAAAGCTGGTCTAGACATGGGACGACTACTTCTTTGGACAACTCCCAAGATTTCTGGGGGAATTCTGGAAGTTGTTGTCCAAAGAAATAACTTGCTCACACTCTGGGCTGGTCTATGTGTATGGGGCAAGGCTGAGTCCCAGAAATTCCAGAGCATTAGTTCCCTGATCTACGATTTTTCTCGCTTGTATCAGAACTCTGAAACAGGGTCTCTTACCTGAAGCAAGCCGATGAAGGAGAGGAGACAATCCCACAGTGCCCCCTGGTGTTCGCTCTGGAAGACCTGTGGCTGAAGCAGCTCCAGTATGCCCAAGACGTGGAGGAAGAAGGTGAGGTGGTTCTGCTGGCGGAACTCCTGGAAGTTGAGGTGGACCCGGCCATGCAGCAGGGCTGCTATCATTGGTAAGTGCCTGGGAACAGACAAAGGAGGAGAGGCAGGAGGTACACCTTAGGACACTTCTGTAGCAGGTTAAATATTGCAATGAGAATACACGGGGATGCTTGATACTGAGACCCTGGGCACATCAAGCTCACCTATTGTGACTAGAAGTGGCTGTAGGGCTTAGGTGCAGGCTGACAAGCCATTTCTCTCCACTACCACACTTTTCTATGAGAATCTTGACTGTATCTGTCTTTTCATCCATCCACCCGTTTCTGGAGTTCTAAATTTCAAAGCTAAGCAGTACCCAAATGAAGCAAGTTGAACAGAAACCTGAGCAAGAGGATGGGATGGGACACAGCTAACTTCCGACAGGCCATGTTGGCGTCCCACAGCCGGTTCTCGCTGCTCTTTGAATCGCCGGAGTCGGCGAGGAGAGTTATGAACCAGTGGATCAAGCTGTCGAGCTGTGGAGGCAACCACAAAAGCATGTAAGTGAGGGAGGGATTATCTTTCAACAGAGAGCAAGAAAACCTTGCTGCCTTGACGGGACCCTCGGCTTTTTTTGAGATCTTCCAACTATGAACAAGATGAACATCTTGTGAGATCCACTGTTCTGCGACCAGGATCCATCTCTTCCCCTATGGACTATATCCTCCTGTCAGAACCCACCTTTATGTTATGATCTACTTGGAGGGCTGTGGAACTCCCTCCCTCAAGAAATTTATTTCACTGCTGCTTTGCTGGCTTTGAGGGGCCAAACTAAGCAGGGCTTTTGTTTATCGTCTGTTAGGCTACTGGGAAGACTTATTGCAGCAGCTGCTTTTCATCAGAGGGAATTTTAGCAGTATTTGAAAAATGACTTTGATTGGGTTTTATACGGATACATTCCACATTGTGGAAAAGACTGCCTGGTGCATTTCCTTCTCCCCCCGCCCCCCAAAAAAACTCTTACTTTGCAAGTGCTGCTGTCAGTGGCCCCTTCATTGGATAGCAAGGTCTCTGGCACAGGGACCAAGAGCTCTGGCAGCTGCAGGTAGATTTGCAGGAGGAGATCTTTGCAATGTTTTCCCATTGAGCTGGAACCAAAAAATGAAAGTGGGGAGAGGATGTGAAATTGGACTTTCCAGAACCTGGAACAGAGCTTTCATGGCTATTTGCTACCTTGTGTTTTAGTATCCCTAGTGTTCCTTAGTCTTTGAAAGATTGTATTCCCCCTTATGAACCATCCTGGGCTTTGAAATCTGCCGGAGAGGTCCTTCTCTCTGTCCCATTACCTTCAGAGGTGGTGGGAACACAGGAGAGGGTCTTCTCAGTGGCTGCTCCCAGGCTCTGGAACTCTGTTCCCAGAAGAACCAGACTGGCACCCCCTTCCTTCTTGGACAAGCAAAGACATTTTCATTTCATCAGCCATTCAATATGTGATTCATTTGCAAGTGTCTGTGTCTTAATTATGTATTTTAACTTTGCTTCAATTATTATCTGATTAATTTGTGTTTTAATTTTTGTATCTCATGATTTTTAATTATGTTTTGTTTAAACTACTATAAGCCACTTTGAGTCCTTGCCAGGAAAAAAAAGCAAGATACAAATAAAGATAGCAATAATAATAAAGATATCATGAAGTAAGGCACGCGTGCAGTGTCAAATGTAACAATTTTGTTGTAGTCATCGTCCCCTCTATTTGAATGTACAGTCCACCACCCATATCCATGGATTCAACCAAGAGAAGCTTGAAAATATCCTTCCCCCACCAAAAAAAAAAAAAAAAAGGAATTCCAAAAAGCAAACTTTGATTTTTGCCATTTCATATAAGGGATGCCATTGTACTACACCATTGTACATAACAGGACTTGAGCATCCATGAATTTTGGATGTAATTTTGAAATAAAAGACTCTCACCTGCTCCCACACTGCTGGATGTAGGCTGTCAGGTATTCAGCAACTTTTTTAATGCTCTCGACTTCTCCATGGCAGCAGCTGAGCAACAGTGGCAGCCGGGACTGGGTGACTGAGCAGGAGGCCCCTTCGGGATTCTGGCTCCGGGTTTCTGACTCTGCCAGGATGAGCTCCACCAAGCTGATCAGCTCTGGGGTCTTGAGTCTGAGAACAAACTCCTCTCGCCGTTTCTGCAATGCCATTCAGGGGCAGGCAGAACCAAGATGAACAACTTGAACCATTCACCCCCTTGACCTTAATAAGTGTGGCAAGAGAGACCATCTTGATGCATCTCTAGTGAGATGCTCTACCTCTTGATCTCCTGCAGCTAGCTGGGGAAAGGGGGAGAACTCACTGGTCTCCAAAGACCCTTCAAATCTATGATGCAACATTACGTGTCCTATACTAGATTTGGGGGATGTCTTGCACACAACACTCAGCCACTCCCCTGGAAAGATGGAGGATGTCTGTGTAGAGCTTGAGCAGGGCCATCTGGCCAAAGGAGGAGAAAAGACCTCAGACAGCACAGAGTAAGCAGATGACCTGGAGCTCTCCAAGGTACTGAATCCCCAGTGTGACCCATCGGTCTCTTTCTCACACCATCCATTTGTAGACGTGGTTCCACCTACAGAGCCCCCGGCTGAAAAATTTAATTACTCCTCTCTGAACTGCAACACCTAGGATTCCACAGGATGCAACCACAGCAGTTAAAGGGCTGCCCAAGTGCTGCAGCTGCAGTGTGAAAGAGACCACGTCTTGCCTCGGGAATTCCTGCTGGGCTTTTGCCTTTGGCTAGGTCCAAATATACACCCAGTTGGAAGCTGCTTCACTTTTTGTGTTTGTTAGCAGAAGGAGGAAAGACAAGGATGATAACAGGGAGGGGATCTGGGGTTTGTTAATAGCAGGCTTCCCTTGGAAGAGCCAATCTTCCAGAGACCAGCCCTGGACAAGCATATCCCTCTAAACCTGCCTCTCTGCTGAACTCAGTAGTGGAAGAGAAACACATTACCTGGGGTATCCTTTGGTCCCTTCCTTGCCAAATCCTAGGGATATGAAAGCAGGCCCACAGGAAATCCAAGGAGGCCGTTGGGTCAAATCTGTCAGGGGACCAAGAAAGCTAGAGTGTCAAACTCAAAGTGACTAGGGAAAGGATTCTTGATCTCCCCCCAGATAAAGTCCAAAAGCCCCATTCACCACTCTGTGACAAAAACAATCTGAAAAGACAATCTGGCATCTGTCAGTTTCTCTGAAACCCTTTCCCCAGTGCCCTCTACACTTCCCCTTGCTTCCTGGAAGGTATTCCAAGCAGGAAAAAAAAGGGCTGGGAGGGTGTTTCCCCTCCCTCACCATCACTTATTCTTCATCAAAGCATGGAAAATTTACTTTTACATATGTCATGGCTTCAGCATAGATTATCAGTTACAATTTTGCTATGTCTCTGTGTAAGCCTGAAGTGGTACTCTCAATGTCACTGGGCTGCAACCAGGGGTGAGAGGAAAACAGATTCTGAAATGAGGATTTCATCATTGTGAGTCTATTTTCCCAGGGCTATCTGTCTCATTCCCTAAGCCATGCAAATAATATCTTGATGCAAGCCTGCTTTGAACACAGGCCAATATAAACACAAGCTGAGTAAGAGGTTGCATGCGCTGTGTGATACAGCATATATACACAGTCAGCAGGCGTACTTAAAGCTGGCAATTACTACCTCCCTTGTTTTTTAACTGCCAAAATGAAGGGGGCTGAGTCCCTCTTGATTGTGAAGGGGATGGAATCTAACATGGCTTTGCTTTGGCTTTTGCATAAGGTGCTTCTGGCTTCAACACAATAATATCAGTCAAGAAATTCAGCCAGAAACTGCTAAGCTAACAAGTGAAGTTGCATTCAGCATGTCTTGTTCTTCACTGGAACAGAAGCGCACAGACAGAATAAGTTGTCTACTCTGAAGCAAACAACAGGCAGTCTGACTCCAGCATGACAGATAACCTAAATGCCAGTCTGGACATCACAGCTTGCTCAAAAATTAGCTCAGCATATGTGCAATGTATAATGGCGTGCAAATTGGCTAGAAACTATACTAGAACCAACAGTTCAGAGCTCTCACTCTCGTACAGCAGCTTTGCTGTTACAGCATGAGACAGAAAGGCATTTCTTTTAACAAGGCTGGGTCCTTGACGCACCAAGACAACCTTCTAATTTTCCCTGGGGTTACTGGGGGAAAAAACTGCCCTTCAATCCTTTATACGAGCAGCGATTCCCACTCCCTCAGCAGATCCCAAACCCAGCCAGCAGCCCCTGGTCTAAGGGAGCTGAGATTAACATCTCTGACATTACACTATGCATGTGCACAGATCATGTGGGGTTCTTGTGCATACGAGAGGAAAGGTTCGTAAAGGACGGCTCAGGTCTAGGAGACTCACCGGTGCTCTCCATTTTTGCAGAGCAGAATCTTAATGCAGTGGTGAAGAGTAGTCCAGTTGGATTGGTGTGTGAGGAGAGCCAAAAGGTATGGTCGGAAAGAAGGCAGCTCTGACTCTGAAGAGCTTTTATTCTGGAGAGAAAAAGAAAAACCTTACATTGGAAGGCAGAGTGAGAAATGGGAAGGAGCTAATGCAGGGCAATTTAAAACAATACAACACTTTCTGAAAAAAACTAATTGCCTGTTGGAATAAAAGAAATCTACACCTGCCAACAGAAAGACAGCAAGGAGGAAGCTATTCTAGCCACCCTTTGGAGGGAGTTCCAGAGCCTACGGCAGCCACTGAGAAGGCCCCGTTTTACATCCCCACTGACCATGCTTGTGAAGGTGGTGGAAAAGAAAGAAAGGCCTCTCTCAAGGTTTTCAAGGCCCAGGCAGGCATACGTGGGGAGTTATGATCTGACAGATAGCCTGGACCTAAGCCATATAGGGCTTTACTGGTTGTAACCAGCACTCTGAACCGTGCTCAGAAAACAGATTCTACCTTCTTCCAGGAGAACAGCAGCCTCTGCTGGATATCTGGGCAACTGCTGATCACTTCAGGATCCAATATCTCTAGCCAGTCTATGAAAAGGCCAGAGGCAGGTCCCAGGTGGGCAGTTTCAGCACTGAAAGGTTCAAATAAAGCAGGGTTTCAGTCAGGAGCAACGGCACTTGGTTGAGCCACTGAGACAGAGAAATAAAAATGCATGCTCCTCCCCAGCTCACCTGCTGCTTTCGGCTTCTTTCTTCACAGCAGAGTCTTCTTTGTCCTGCAGCAGCAACGAGCTCACCACAGAAATGGGCCCAGTGGTTGGAAAGCGGGATGAGGTCTCCATGGTGACTGAGAAGAGGGCTGCCAAGAGCTCCTCCAGGTATGGTGAGTGGGTTTCCGTCAGGCCTCGGAGAACTGGGTGGGGGACAAGGATAAACAGAACTGGGTGACATGCAGGGGCATTCCAGGGCTAGAAAACATTACCACCCTCAGCCAACTTGGCCATGCCGGATGGGAAGATTCTGGACAGTGTAGGATGAAAAAGAAACTTCTCCAAGACCTTTCCAGCATGGTGCTCACATATGTGCCCAGATTATCACAGCTTGGCAATATTTCTTTTGGGAGACAAGTGTGGTCCAAGAAGTAAAAAATGGGAACAACAACAGGTGTCCCCAGCTTTTCAATGACTCATTTTTCAATGTTCTACTCTTTCAACCATTGTACACCTATGTCCTTGAGCGAAAATAAGTCAGAATGTTGGGTCCCACCCCTTCTGCGCTTAGCCCTAAACCAGGGCTTTCCAAGTGGTGTGCTGCGACATGTTAGTGTGTTGTCTGAAGTGTGCAGGTGCATCACCTCCCTCAGCCAAGAATGACCCCCTCTCATCTGAACCTTGGAAATGTATATTATTATTTATAAATCATATATTTTTAAACATATAAATGAAAGATTTTCATGAGATACGCTGTGTCCTCATACATTTTATTACAATTTATTTATGTGCTCGTACCTCTTAGTTCAACCTCTGGTTTGCTAGTAAAATTGAATTAGTGTGTCGTGAAATGATGTGTGTCGAAAAAGTGTGTCACCAGCACGAAAAGTCTAGAAAGCCCTGCCCTAACCCATTATCAGAAAGCTTCCTCCATCCCACCCCAGAGACTTTCCGAAACTGCATTTGGCTGAAGAAGGTTTAGCTTTAGGGGAGCATCAAGGGGTGAACAGGCAGACCTACCTTTGCTGACCAGCTCAGGCTCCACATTATACTTCTCGCCAGCTTTCAAGGTGGCCACGATGGCACACACGGTGGAGCCAATCACATCAGCGTCACGGCGGAAGGCCAGAGCTTCAGCTAGATGCAAGAAGCCACCCCGCACTGACAATCAGAAGGAGAGGAAATGAATCATGGAGGAGTCACACTTCAGGTTTGAGTACATGCTCTGCACAGAGGAAGGTCCTTAGTTGAATCCCTGGCCATTCAGACTGGACAGTACAGGCCTAAAGAGTCCAGGCAACCAGGGATGGGGGAGACCCTTCTTCTGCCTTGAGAACTGCTGCCAGCCAGAGTAGACAATATTGGGCTAGAAGGAGAAACAGTCTAACCAGGTCCTGAGTTTGGGCAGGATACAAATATTTTCATTACCGCCACTAACATAAGAATAAGCCCCAAACAGCCTGCAGTCTCAAAGATGACACTCTCTGTTTCCGTTTTTGAGTGTTTGGAGCCTCTCTTACCATCACTGATCCGATGCCTGGAAGAATACTGAACTGCGAAGGACTTCAGCTGACTCCGGAGAGGTCCCTCTTCCACAGCTGGATTCTCCAGCCACTGCAACATCTGCATGAGGACTTTGAAAAACAGTGTGGAGAAGGCTGCGTCTTGGGGGATGCAGCGCTGCGGAAAGGAGGAACAGAGGTTACAGAAAGAATGTACAGAGCGTCAAGAGGTCAGAAAACAAGCACAGAGTGCTTACAACTATTCCAGTAAGGTGTCAATGGCAGCTCTGAACTAGAGATCTGAGTAATCAGGATTTAGCATTGCATTTCCTGCTTTGTTTCCACTCTTTTCCTGCAAAGTGAACATTAAAATAGAATTAAACTACTCACAATATTAACACACTCCAAAGCTCTAGTTAAAAGAATAAAATGCCATTAAAAAGATGAGAAAGCTACTAAAAACAGTTCAGTTTAAAACAACGCGGCACAACCTAGCCTGTTCTTTAAAACCTGCTGTATTAAAAGCCTGCAGGAATAAAAAGAGGTTTTGCCTGCCGCTGCAAGGACAACAAGGAGGTGGCTATTCTGGCCTCCCAGTGAAGCAAGTTCCAGATCTAGGGGCAGAAGGCCTTCTCCTACATCCCCACCAACCATGCTTGGCTTTGACTACACACCAACAGGAAAAGATATATGTCAGGAAAACATTTATCCCAAAATATGTGTGAGTTTCAGAAGAAAAAAGTGAAGACTTACAACCTGAGACAAAACAAGGATGAGAAGAAAATGGTAGGAGCTGGAGATACTCAATGAAATGGGGAGGTATGGATTTTCATATTGTTATCTACGGTCAGCAAACCAAGCATCTGGGATCCACAATTCACATACTCAAAAAGTTTCTGCCATCCCTGAAAACACTAAATTCCTCCTCAGGACAGGCAGCCAATGTTCTCACCTGATACTGGCACAGCAAGCGCATGAGCGGACAAGACACAACGTGGTTTCGGTGCATCGCCATCACCAGCGCCCCGCCATGGGGAGAGTTCAGCAAAGCTGCCATGGCCTGCAAAAGCTTCATGGCGGTCCCTGCCGCTGGGGGGTTTCCCTTCCGGATCCGCGCCAGCTCCTGTCCCAGTGCCTGTTGCAGAGCCAACGCAAGGGGACGTGGGTTCGAGTTCTGCCACCGGGGATCTGGAGCCAACTGAAACAACTGCCCAAGGAAGGAACAAAAAGTGTCACAGACTATGAAATAAAAGAATCAAATTCACTACTAGGCTAGGTGGAGTTTGGTGCAAAAGAACCACCCAAATTTCTATATTTAACACATACACAAAGAGTATTCTGTGAAAAAAAAACTTGGATTTGCATACTCCCAAATATCAAATCTGGCTCATAATGAACTTAATACTTAGCTGGGAAAGAGAAAAGAGAAAAGCAACCGATTGTGTGTGTGTGTGTGGAGGGGGGGACAGACAACGTCCATCACAAAGGCTAGAAATGAAAATAAAAAGACAAGCACAAAAATGCCTACCTGGAGAAGGATGCCTGGCAAGTCATCCTCTGGGCCGAGAACTCGGATCTGGGCCAAAGCCTGGATCCTGCCCTGTCCCTGAGGGGCATCAAGGCTGCTTTTGGCTCGGGGAGCATCATCACTGTCTGTTGGGAGATGAACGGTGACATCTTGTGAAAGGGGCTGTTTCAAAACACTGGAGCTCATGAAGTTTCTCTCTCACACAGAACTACATCTTTGAGGTAGCACAGGGTACAAGGGTGGGGAGCCTCAGGTCCTGGGCAAAAGCCAGCCCTCCTGGGATCCTAATCCTGAACTCATAGCTTCCCTGTGAGAAACCGTTTGGCTGTTTCTGAGCTTTTTCCCATTCTTAAATAAACTGAAACATCTCTCTTCAGGCCTAGTTAATAGCAGAACAAGCTTCAACCTAGAATATTATACGGCAATCCCCCCTTATTTGTGGTCCAGGTTACTTTACCTCTGCGAGGTGGTAGAGAGGTGGTGAGCAAGGAATGGAAGGTCTGCCCACCAGTAGCTCCTCTTTCATGCTGCACCTCCACAAGATGAGCCATGTAATCTGAAAGAGAACATGAAAGTGAGTGGGAGAGAGTAGGTGTATCCATACGTAGAATCCACAGCTTGAAAAAATTATTGTTTTGGGGCTGGGGGATTCTAGGAGTTGTTGTCCAAAACATTCCTAGGCTCTGGAAGAAGATCCCAAACACTGAACAGATCATATGCCCCACCATAGAGTTAGAAAGCAACCTCTGTGTCATTCTGAGTCATAATAAAGAACTTTTGGCCCTCCAGCTGTTTTGGACTGCCTCTCCCAGAAGCACTTTTGATTGGCTATGCTGAATGGGACTTCTGGGAGTTCAAGTCTGAAGGACATTGCTTCCCACAGCCATGTATGCTAAGCAGCTTCATTTTCCCAAAGTCCTCTTTCTAGGAAGGTATGAAGTGTTTGCAAGTCCTCTTAGGAGTACCTCTTTGTCGGGCTGGGACCAATGCACCTTTACTTAAACAACTGTGGACATGGGAAGCTGGACACTAAATGTTTTTCATGCTGTGTCAGAAAACTGACAATTGAGCAACTCTCTCTTTTAGTTTTGGTATTAAGGCAAGATTGGGCTGGGAGTTGGAGGAGAGGCAAAAGATGCCTTTGCTTTGGCCTTGGTTCTGCTCCAAATGTCTTGGATGGTCCCAGAAGTGGCATAAGATACTAGTGTGTCATCCTAAGGTACACAAGTACAGGCTGAGCATCTCTAATCTGGAAATCCAAAAACTTCCAAAACCCAAAACTATTTGTCATCAGCTGCCTATTGACTTTGATGTGGTGTCTGTCGCTCTCCTGCTCATTTGTCTCTCAGATCCTCAGTCTCTCTCCAGCCTTGTGTCTCGTACACAACGCAAGTAGCAGGCAAACGAGACATGAGGCTGGAGAGAAACACGAGGATCTGTGAAACAGTGGGAATCCAAGCACAGAGCTCGGTCCTCACCCAAGCCTCCTGCCAGTTCACAGATCCTTGTGTCTCTCTTCAGCCTCCTGTCTTGTTCATTTGCTACCTGTATTGTGTATGACATAGACGGGACGCTGGAGAGAGATTGAGGATCTGAGGGACGGAGGACAAAAGGGACATGATACCTACATTCAGGGGGAAAAAATACAGTACTGTATGAAAGGTCTTCAGGGAGCCTGCCACCCCCTCCCCCCGCTTCAGCCTTTGGGGTGGCAGCAGCAGTTGTGATGCTTCCGCTTGTTCAACTCATGTGTGTAGCGTTAGAGATGGAGGGCATCCCTCCCAAGCTGAGTGCCCTTACTCTTGTCCATGATGTTCTGCTCCAGAGTCTGAGGGTCATGGGAGACGGCCTGGTCCAGGTACTGTAGAAGTTTACTCATGCTGGAGACTGGAATGCCAAAGGATTGGACAAAGAGGAGCAGCTGCTGGGGCTCAAGGTCCTGCAGTGCTGGGGGGAAAAAAAAACACCTCCAGAGTTTCACGCAGCTGGCTTCTGGTTACTCCTACTCCATTAATAAACCCTTGTGTTAATTTTCTGAAGCAACGTTACCTTGTGGTTAGGGTACTGGGATGGGAACTTGGGAGATCCAGGTCGGAGTCCCCACTGAGCCATGAAACTTACTGGGTGATCTTGGGACAGTCACATTCTCCCAGCCTGCTCTACCTCGTAGGGGTGTTGTGAAGATAAAGTGCGGAAGGCAGGAGGACCATGTATGCTGCCTTAAGAAAGGCAGCACAGAACTGAAACTAATAAGTAAATAAATAAACAAATCATTCTCATTTTAAGATGACTCAAGGGTTTTAGCCACAGCCAACTAGATTCCAGGCTTACCCACAAAACACCTGAGAGTGTCCAATGCAGCCAAGACCACCCAGTGGGTCTCCACGGCCGAGCAGGGAACTGAAACCTGGTCTCCAGGGCTGTAGTCCAGCACTCAAACCACTTGTGGGCTTCCCACTGAGAAACACATCTGGGCGATGGAGGAAGAAAGTGCTGGATCCAAGAAGCCTTTTGCCTGACCCAGAACATTCTTTCCTATTCTTTTTCCAGAGTTAAAGACTGAACAGATCTGCCACACTTCAACCTGGCCCAAGAACCACTTACCAGCATCCACCAGTCGAGGCACCTCTGAGCGGATCATGCGCAGCTTCAGCCAGTCAGGGAGGAGCAGGGCCTCCTCGGATGTGTCCACCAGGAAAGCTGTGGGAAGGGGCTTCTTCTCCGGGAACCAGATGTCCAGCAAAGTGTAAAAATCGCCATCCCCAGCTTTCAAAGAACATTGGGGAAAAACTGAGCTGTTGCCTTGTATGTGTCCGCAGCACCCTAAATGGGCCTTCAAGCTACTGCTCCCCAGATTTTGGGGACTACAAATGTTGGGGGCCACATCTCCCATTGTCCCCAACCAGCACCATGGCCCATGTGAGGTGAAGATGATGGAAAATACTGACAAACACAGCTCGCTAGTAGCTGCCCTGAATTCTACAACTCCTAAAAAATACGCTGGAATCAGCAACAGTGACCAGCAATTATTACAGAACTCTGTAATGCTGACCTTCCCTCACCACTGGCTCAGGATAATGGGAGCTGTAGTCCAATGCCATGTGGAAGGACACTGTTGCCCACCCTCGATGAAGAGGAAACTAAAAGCCACTCTCCCCTCCCCACCAAACCATTTATCTGTAACCAGAGATGGCTATTTTAAAAGACTGCTCCATGCTAGCTAGCGCAGACATGGTACAAAATGAAAAGCAAAAGAAGTCAGAGCTTGAGACATAGGACTACTATACAATTAACCATAATTATATAATATTGTATAACACATAATAAGTTATTTCATGACCTATAGTCACACAGCATGCCTGGAAGCCACAGAGAGAAAAAGAGATGGCACAGCTCCATCCTGCCCAGGCCCAAAAACAGATGAAAGACTCTCCCTCCATCTCAGCTACCACTGTCTTGGTCTCGGAGGGAGAGAAGAACAGGAAGTCTCTGCTTGACTTAATCCCCCCCATCACCATTCACTCTTCCTTTTGTGTCATGTGCCAATTAGATTGTAAGCCAGGTGAGCAAGGAATTGTTTCCTTGTTTTTTTACTTGTAAAAGACCACGTATAGTGATGGTACTACAAAAACAAATGATGATGCTGCTGATAACAACAGTAATAATAATAGTAAAAATCCACAAACACAGAGATCAACCTGGACCCTATAAGACCTATCAGTTCAGGCCCAAACAATTCCTTCTACAGGGCAGTAGAGATTGGGCAGAAAAGCATGGCCTGTCAGTCTGTGGTCCACCAAACCTGAGCCTGGCAAAGTCATGCCTCTGAAGCAGAAAGAGCCAGAACCTGGACCACTGGCCCTATCACCTACGGGAATTCTGAAACTCTTAGTTCCAAAATGGTAAAGTTCTGAGCTCTGTACAAAGCTCTTGCCTCCAGGCCTCATTTGAAAAAAAACAGAACATGACTCACCCCGGGGTGGACCAAGCGTCAGCAGAATCACCATGGCGTGGACTACCAGTATGTGAATCGTGGCTGTTTCACCGCTTATCCATCGGAGGAATACCTGATCCTGAGACTCCGACTAGAAACCGGGAAAAACAGTGGAACAGGAAACAGATGAAAAAGAGACATATATCTATTCTGCCCTTCAAGAATGCCCTCCTCTGGGAACACTGCCTTAACCAGAAGCCAATCTGTATAGTGGTTAACCAGTCCTTTGAAATGTGTGCAGAAAGACACTGGCGGCATATTCTTTGTTCCACCACAATATTCCTTTTAACTTTTCAGATGCTGTCTTGCAAGGGCTTGCTCTAAAAGGCAGGTTTTAAAAACAACTGAAAATGATAACACCAAACAAAACAACAGTGTGCTGAGAGGAAAACAAGATGGGACACCCACCCAGCTATAGACCTCCTCGCCTTCTTTGCTCTGGCGCATGCGCCGGATGTAGCGCGAGAAGATGGAGAGCAGTGCCACCAGCACGGCGTCTGACTCCGAACAGTAGGAGAGCTTTGAGAAGAGGTGGGACATGATGGTGGAGCGCTCCACAATCAGCCGGGCCACATCCTGCAAGTGGGGAAAGAAAAAGTTTGTTGCATTCATGTGAAGGACACAAGGAATAGATACAGAATGAAAAGTCAGGGTTGAGGAGAAAAACCTTCTGAGGAAGCGTGTGGGACATACAGGCCCCGCTTCACACAACCTTATCCTAGCCCAAGCTAATGAGGATTGAGCACGCTCAGTGGCCACTGAATGTGCACCGACTCTTGCCAGGGCATTGGAATGGAGTAGCTAGAAACATAAACAGAAGGAGTCCATGTTGCAGGTCTTGTTTGTAAAGTAGGACTAGCCTCAAGAGTGAAAGAGCACTTCCACAGACAGGCACAGTTTATTATTGAGCCCCAAGACCTCGGGACTTGAAACAGAGGACACCCTTATTCTGAACGAAATATACTAAATAAAAATAAATAAATAGCCACATTCTCAGCCAAGGGACTTCCCACAGACATATCAGCTGCTGTAAAAAAACAGAACTGTTGGACTAAATGGATGTGACTGATCTCAAAATGCTGCCTCGTCAGTGTTCATTTCATGTAATAATGCCTTCACAGTTCAGGACTACATTTCTGAGAAGCAAACCCTGCTGAAATGTTTTGTCTGGTTCCCATAATCCCAGGTAGGAAAGCTCTCGTCTTTAGAGAGAGAGAGAGATTACTGGAAAGAAGAACGTGCCACCTTAACAGACTTCCCTGCTGGATTTAAAACCTCCAGGGAGGAAGGGTGGATTTATTTCATTACAGAAAACTGGAAGATGAAGCAGAGAAGAGTTGTGAGGAGAGCCCAGAGACCCCCAGGGGAAGCATCTGCCAATCCCCATTTCTCTCACCAGAGCCAGGTCATTGTGTTGCCCCTGATCTTCCACCGGAGCATGTTGGGAAAGGTACACCAGGTAAGCGCTGATGGTCTGCGGGTCAGTCTCCATATGGATGGCCTGAAACAAGAGAACAGGGGGATAAGTGGCAAGTCGTATCAATCAGCTCTAACCTGAGCTTGCAAAAGGGGACTACAACTACCAGGGCAGTCCAGCTCACCATCAATCAGCTCTCACAGTCAAAAATTTATTCTTCCTAATGTTTAGGTCATGCAATTTGAACTCACTGGCCCCTATCAGGAGCAGCAGAAAACAAGCTAGTCCTATTTTCTATATTACATCCTTCAGATATTTAAACATATCTATCCTAGCATCTCTCAGCTGTCTGCTGAGTATCTCAGGGTGGAGAGCATCTCTCTTTCGTGTTGCATGACCTCGTCACCCCCCAATTGTGTGTGTGTCCCCTCCTTACCTGCTGCAAAGCAACTGCTGTCGTGGCCCGGAAGCTGTCAAACAAGGGCAGCTTGGGGAGGTCCCGCAGCAGCCACTGGTAGCCCTGAAGGAGCTCTGAGTCGCCAGAGTCCTCTTCCATAGGAGGTTCCTTTTCCTCCCTGTCACGGATTTCCCCTTCCGAAAGCACCAAGGACAGCCCCTACAGGGAGAAAAAAAAACACAAGAACAACTGAGAACGTGGAGTCTTTAGCTTTCACATTGACCTGCTTCTGGTCTATGCACCTACTGCATTTAAGCACATTTTTGGCTTAGTAAGACAGGGAGCAAGTAAACACTGCTCTCCAGAATGCTCACAGGGCCCTCACGGCACAGTGCTTGTGGCCACCCTTCCTACCTTCATAGCCAGCACCCGGGAGGCCACCTGTGAGGAACTCAGGCGCCTCAGGAAGTAGTCGAGGACTTCGCACGTGGTCTGTTCGTCAGCCTTGGGTCCCAAGAGCAGGTCCTGGAGGCGGCCCAGCAGCTGCCTTTGCTTCTGTTGCCTCTGTGGAGAAAAGAGCCTGTTTGGTCCTTGTAGCAGAGCAGCAGACAACTGCATGGTGCCAGGGACCAATTCTCTAAAATATTTCAATTTCAGTTTCCTTCTCAAAATGGTGACAGGAGGTGATGTTGCATCACTTCCAGCTGCCATTTTGAGAAAATTGCAGGAGGAAACAGGTATTTTAAGGGTAGTATGGCATTCTAGGGTCTTTATGAGGGCAGGGTATGGTATTTTCAGATGTTTTCTTGTGTTTATAGAGGTTTTCTGCATGGCTAGGGGACAAAACTGGCCCTAAATTTACACAGATTTTTTTTAAACAACTTTGGGAGGTTGGAGGGGCTTTGGGGGACTGATGAGGGGCTTTGGGAGCCACAAAAATGGGATGCAGAGGCTGTGTGCAGGCCACAGACTGCGTTATGTCTGTGCCTGCCAGAGTTATACTGGAAAATTAGCCGTAGAACATGTTGCAATATCTAGGCATTTTTTAAGAAGCAGTGTTTGTACGGCATTGAGATTCATCAATGCTAGTCACAGCTACCTTCTACAAACAGGGGGCCACCAACCAAAAGGCCCTGCTTCCTAGCCACAACAGCTCCACATGACCAACCCTCTTGCCTAAAAGCCTAAATGGATACCCACCTGCCGCTTCTTAGCCCGCTGCTCTTTACTCTCTCCCTCTTCTTCTTCCTCGCCAGAAGCTGACTCGTCAGCAGCGTCATGCAGAAGGAATTCGCAGAGGCACTGCACTGGAAGGACATCCAAGGAACCTTCACTCGACTGAACCAGATCTGCCAACCAGGGCATTGACTGGGACGAAGCCTATGGAAGACGATGAAAGGAGGAGAGATCAGGGAAGCAACTTACTTCCCCAGCCTCTTTTGATCTCCACAGGTACCCATACTACCTTATTTCCTCTTTCAGGTTTCGTAACATTTATGTCCAAAGCTCTTTCAGTGTGTAAATTGTCTCTGGAACCTTTTGGGAGTCTCACATTTTTTAAAAAATGAAACTGATTCTGTGGAGGTTTCTCCCAATGTGTCATTCACTAATACAGAACTGAATTCCCAGTTGGCAAAAGCACTGTATTGGTGTTGGTAGAATAAAGGAATTTTTTCCCTTATTTTAATTTTTTCTGTTCTAAAGTTTGCTACAGGTTTGTCTGGATATGAAGTTCCTCCTATTCTAGCTTATTTGTTCACTGCCTATTGCAACTAGAAGGGTGTCTTATTCAGAATGGTTTCCCTTCCACAACTCTGAGGCTGCTTCTTCCTTGTGTGTGGTGCCTTATGTA
The DNA here is from genome assembly GCA_948474755.1 of Ctenosaura bakeri. NCBI lineage: Eukaryota > Metazoa > Chordata > Lepidosauria > Squamata > Iguanidae > Ctenosaura > Ctenosaura bakeri. The sequence continues at coordinate 39,724 of CAOLHI010003821.1, forward strand.
GATTGTAAGCCTGAGGGCAGTGAACTGTCAAATTAGCAATCTGTAAGCTGCTCTGAGACCCTTTATAGCTAAAGAGCAAGGGAGAAATACTCCAAATAAATACTTCAAAGCTTTTAAGTAAAGCAACCCAACTGCCTGGCCTTCTTAATTTCCTAGTCCCATCTCCATAGAACTTTCTAGGGAATGGGGGTACCCACCTGTCTCTGGATGATGTTGAGGAGAAAGTCGGGGTGCCTGCTCCGACACAGGAGGTGCCCTAAGCGGAGTGACTGGTTGAGGCTTTTCACCTGATCCAGAACTGGCTGAGGTGGCCTGCGGGGAGGGCCCCTGGGGAAAGGAACAGAAGAAGCCTTGTTCATTTCCAAATCACATTACGAAACAGCTAAGGCAAATAAGTATCCTCTTCTGGGTAGACTGGGTTTAAAGAACCAGCGCCTACCCTGCAATTTCTATCACACCCGCTATGAAAGCTCTGGTCTTACTTCTTTTTCCCCCACTTCAAGTCTCTCTCTGAGAATTCTGGCTGTTCCCTACTCTAGAACAACAGAAGCTGCGTACTGGGGATCCAGGCTGGTGAGCTGTGAGAGCAAGAGGCTGCTGCTCTCTGTGATGGTCTGCTTTGTGGACGCAGCTGCCAGGTGGCCTTCAAAAGCGAGGATTTCTTGCTTCTCCCGCTGAGAGATCTGGAGCTCGCGGTTGATCATTTCTGTGCGGGTCTCTTCGTCCGTCAGCGTGCAGGGAGGGTAGGAGTAATTGCTGAGAAGAAAAGGAGAAATGGGCTTTACATTTTCAAGCTTCATTTCCCACTAGGGAGATACTGAGATATAGCAGATTCTCAGAAAACAAGCTTGGATTCAGACGTAAATCATGGTTAAAAGTTTACCAGCGGTGAGAATTACGCGGCCCTCCGGATGTCATTGGACTGCACCTCTCAGCATTCTTCATCACTTGCTATACTAATGTAGTTTGGAGCTGCAGTTCAACACAATTTAGAGGGAGCTAAAGGAGAGCACATGCAGGCACTCAGACACTCACTCCCAGGCCAAGTGAGTGTCCTTTCAAGCTCCAGTGGTGGAGTTTGGACAGAAGAGTCTGGCTTGAGTTAAACAAAAGGCCTCTCCTTTTGACCTCTGGGAGCAAGCAGTTCATTTGGAGCTTTCCAAAATCCTGAAACTTTTGTTCACTTTACCATAAGTCTCGACAAGACAGAACACAGTGTGCTCACTTTCAGCTTCCTGGTGTTTTCATAAGAACACAACCACACCCTGTAGCCTGAAACAATACCACCCATCCGTTGCCCCCTACATTCAGAGAGAAGGCTTCTTCTCCCGGGCACGACTGGGATACTCACTTGGTCATGACCATTTCCATAAGCATCTTCAGTGTGGGGTATTCCTCCCAGGCAGTAAGACCTAAGACACAATGAAGGAAAGGAGGGGGAGATTAAGGGAAAGAAATGAGAAGACACAAGGTTTGCACAGGTGGGTACTGAAACAGTGCAAAGACCTGTTTCTTCCCTGGAAGTTAGAACAATCTTCCCCAACTTAGTGTCCTCAAGATGTGTTACACCTCACTCCCCATCTCCACCATCAGTGATGGGAGCTGCAATCCAACACAGCAGCCTATTTCCAGCACGTTATTTGAGGCAACAACCCAGACAGGCTGTCATCTCCTTGCAAATAACCTAGTGTGTGCCCTATGCTGGAAACAGGACACTGGGCCCAACCCTTCAAAATACTTCTTATTTTCCTACCCCAGACAAGCATTCAAGTCTGTACAACTGAGGCACATGTAAGCCATGAAGGTGTTATGATACCTCCGGATTCAGGAGCAGTATACCTCTAAATACTAATTGCTGGTATTTAAGCCCTGCTTCTAAGTTTGAGACCAGCATATCTGAAAGACCTCTCCTTCCATAGGAGCCCCAAATCTAAAATCCTCAACGATTTGCTACATGTCCCAACACCACACATGCCTTGGCTAGTACACACGGCAGGGCTTTCTCTGCAGTGTCACCCTAACTGCAGAATCCCCTCCTAGGGAAGGTCAGATTGGCTCCATCCCTTGTGAGTCTCTAATAGGCAGCTAAGACTGTTGTGCTTAGCTTTTGGTTCTTAAAACTTGGGGTGATAGGTCTAGCAATTTTTAACTTTTTTTTAATTGTCTGTGGTTTTTAGAACTATTTTTAAAGACAATTTTTGTAAAGTTTGTTGGAGGATCAAAAAGTAATAAACAAGCAGCATAAATGAATAAATACACAGACAGGAAACTAGATCCTGGCCTGAACTAACACTTTTTGCATTCTAGTTGCTCCCACTCTGAGTCTGTGTCCGAGGGGGGAAAAGTACAGCCTCCGGATGCAGTTGGGCTGCAATTCCCATCAACTTCAGCCATGGAAGCCAACTGTAAGGGAGGATGGGGCCAGCAGCTCAACAGCATCTACAGTGCTCCCCTCACCTCCTTCAGCTCTTGTGTGTGCACAGATCTAAAAAGATCACTACCCACTAAGGTGTCCAGCATCAGTTTTCCAGCAGCTTCCCCTAGCAGACAGAAAAACACCCCAGCTGCAACACTCACCAATGTTCTCTGGATTGAACGCAGCAACAACAAGCAACAGGGGCCAAGCTTTCCAATAGAGAGTAGAGATGGCCAGGTTTGGAGGCTGGTACCTTCAGGGCAAACAGACAGAGAGAAAGAGAGAGGACATATGCATCTCTGAGCATTCTGTATTAAAAATGAAACCACTGTTTTTTCCTCCAGCCAAGAGTTGCATGCATGAAAACCTTACCCTGGAGGTAGCTGAATATTCTCTGGATGGTGGTAAGTGCACAGGTTCAAGACAGCATCAATCAGCTGGATCCTCTCCACTCTCAAGACTTCCAAGTCTAAAGGCAAACAGAAGACAACGGGTTAGTGATGAGCGTCAGCATCCATTTGCATGAAGATGGGAAAAACAGCAATCCTTGGTTTCTTAGCACCAATCTATCAAAGACAGATCTGAAAACAGTGCAGATTCAGCAGACAAAAATGAAGGCTCCCTCAGCCACTGTCCATACCAGCAGCCCTTCCAACAGGTTGCAGATTCAGGAGCAAACAGGAAGCAGGGTCACTTCAACAGCCTTTCTAAAAGACCATTTCCTTTTTCCTCTTCCCCTCTCAGCTCTTCTTCCTTTGATGCTTTGACTACAAATAACCCATTCTGGAAACTTTTCTGAGTAGAAGGATAAAAGTGTTTTTTTTTTGTTTTTATAAAAAATGAGTTCAACAAAAGGCATAACCCAAAGATGCAAAGAGCAGCAACCTAACTGTAGCTAAGCAATTCAGAACCTCAATGGGCAATGGCCCTTGGAGGGGAACAGGACAGAAACATAAAGGAAGAAATGAAATAGAAATATGGAAATAGAGACAAATCCATATGAAAAGAAAGAGATGTTTTAAAGGAAGGGCTTTTCTGCACGAATGACACCACCATCGCCAAGTCCCCCTCCAACCGGAATCTTACCGTCTGCCTGGACAGCCGCTGCCCGTTTCACCAAGTGGTCAGCCAGCTCCATGGCATCAGCAGGGCCGAGGGGGAGGTCCCTGGACAGGCCAATCACAAGGATGCGCATGAGCGTGTCTTCAAGGATGGGCACTTCAGAGCAGAGGCGAAGGAAGAAACTGGAGGAGAACAAGGAAGGAAGAACAGCAGAGATGGCGAAGGCTGAAACACCTTCCGGAGGAGCTCAATGAGACCAGACCAATTAGCAATCTAGTTGGTAACTTTTTGGCATGCCAACTACTCCAGCCTGCTGCCCTTGTGGGAGCAGGGCTCCGGGTTTATGTCTGGGCTCGGGCTTACTTGCGGTCGCTCTCAGGTGGCCAGTTGTCCCATTTGTAGTAAGTCTCTGGCTGCTCCGTGAATAATACTTTGTGGAGGCTGTTGGGCAAACAAACAAAACTTGTGAAATCTCAGAAGCTGACTGCAGCAGAGAAACTGAGCCACAATATGCAAAAAAGCCTGGTACCACAAGCTCACAAACACAATGTGGATGGGGGACAGGCAACAGTAAGGTACCGGTACATTTTTTTTTTGCCCCCAGAAACTTCTGGGTTCTGCTCAGACTGCCCAAAATACCAAAAAACAAAAGCGCAAATAGCCAGAAGTCTAAACAGCTGTGAAAAAAATGGCATTTTTTTTATGTTAACGCAGGGGCTCATGCAACTCATTTAAAAGGTGAACTGGAACTCCTGAAGAGAAAATTGGTGCTTTTTTGTGCTACAAGGAGAACAGTCAAAAGAATCTGGAGGGGGGTGTAGTGTAGAGAAAGTGATGTCTACTAACTTCCTGCTGTTAAAAAAGGCCTCAAATGGACCCAAGTAGGACCCCAAATATGGTGACAATGACCCCCACCCCCCCGAGGGTGACTGATAAGGGGGGAATGATTTATTTATTTATTTTGCGAAAGCATGTGTGGCCCTCCAAGATCTCCAGGGGAGCTAAGGTGCCCCCTCCCCAGCCTTCCACAGTTTTCCACCCCATTTGCCAATGGCTCACCAGGATCTTAGGCAGAGTAGAGATTTCTCAGCCCCACCTAGAATCACAAGGGACTGAACTCAGGCTCTTTGGGGTTCAAAGGGTGTGCTCTCATGCTGACCTACAGACTGACTTCAAGATGGGGAGGGGAGAGTGGCACCTCCAAGTTCCCGCCCCCCACCATTTCCTACCAGTGGACGTAGCCCTTCGGAGCCAGTTTAGTGATAGATGGAACCACGGTGTGCAGCCACCAGACGGCGTCCCGTTGAATGGCTGCAATCTGGTTTTGGAAGGCCCGCAGCACTTCCAGGTCTGTGCAAAAGGGGAAGGCAAAATATAAGTCACAAGTTAGAAGAACAAGCTGCCAGCATTACAAATCTTTCAAATAGGTTTTATTTGGATTATTTCTTATGTTGTGTGCACGGTTTCATCAATAATGTGACTACCAATTGATATTCTGTCATATCATATCTTGGGATGTCTTTGCTCTTTCTTCTTCACTACAATTGAAACTATTTATAATACATTTTTGAAAGAAGAGAAGGAACGAAAATATGAACTGCTCTTGGAAATACACTTCCTCCCTCAGATGGAGAGAGTATGGCTATCCCAAGGTCACTCAGTGGGCTTCCACAGCTAAGCAAAAGATTAAAACTCTCTTCTCCTGTTCTCTTCCATTATGAAAAGAACACAAGAAAAATGATAACCTGTAACTTTTGCAAATCACAGACCCCAGCTTTCCAGGCAGTGTCAGAAATGAGAATTACCAGTGACTGGAAAGTCCCCTGTACACACAACAGGCACACACTCTTGCCAAATCTCTGCTTGTTTTAACATAGCCTCCCCTTCCTTAACCTATTTTCAATGGAAAACCAGACTCCATGAATGCTTACTCTTTTTCTCTCCTTTGTCCCATGCAATCCCTGCTTCCTTCACCTGGGCGGTGATGCTGAGCATCATGGAGACAGCCAGCAGGTCTGTTATGTGGATGACAAACCGTTCCTAGAAAAACAAGAGGTTAACATGATCGCCAGCGTCTCAGCGAGGTCCCCAAGATGACAGGGCTGACACTGAAGGAATGGAACACTAATATGTTTGCAAATTCATCTGTGAATCTGCGCTTAATGGGAAGGTGCTGTAAATATGAGATAGATTTCTTAGAAAAAAAGAAAGCCAGAAGTCTTCTCTTCTCCATCTGAGGGGAAAGTACTGGTAAGTCCTTTACCTTGTCTTTTCTTTTCCCCCAGGAATGCTGGAACTAGAGACAAAGGAATGGGAGGAGGGAGCTCTGGAGGGGAATCACAAGGGGGAGTTATTTGCATTTTTTCCACTTTTGCTAGGGTTCTGCACCCCGAACCCTAACAAATGTGGAGGAGCTAGTGTACTGCATTTGTAGGGAGGCACGGTCAACTTGTGTCACTATTTCTGATGAGAGTAAAGTTGGGCAATTAAGCCGGAATGGTAGTGTATCAGATGTACACTAATGAGAGAGGTAGAAATTAGACAAGGGTTTTAAGAAGGCCGCGTAAGGATGCCAACCCCAGTGCCAAAGAAGAAAACATACCAACCCAGGCCTTTACAAGTTATTTTATCTCGGTGCCCCTCCCACCAGTCCAAGCTAGGAAGTGGAAACCAGAGCTTGGAAAAGTTATCTCTTCAGACTACAATTCCCAGAATCCACCTGCCAGCACAATTCTGGCAGTGGTAGTCCAAAAAGATAACTTCTCCAAGCTCAGGTGGAAACTGAGCCAGTCCCCCACCTTGAACTCCATCTCAGCGTACTGGGACTCCTTCCTTTCCTGCATGAGGCCGAGGCAGAAGGCCTGGAAGTTGATCTCGTGTTTGGTCTGCTTGATGATCTCCCGCAACAAGGTTCGTGATGCCCGCAGGTAGTCGTCTTTGTTGGTCAGGAGGTCCTGGAACACCATCGCCAGAAACTGGGGAGAAGGGGAGGAAACCACCAGAGGAGGAGACTTGATAGAAGCCAACACTGAGACAAAGAGGTCGACCATGGACAGGAGGCAAATGACCTTCTAAATCTTATGGGACTGCAGCTCCCAGCATTCTTCACCACTGGCTGTGCTACCTAGGACAGCTGGGACTTGCAGTTCAACAACACTGGGAAGGCCACACAGACCAGGGATACGGATGACTGCTATTAAAGATAAAACCACTAAACCTGTTCTTTGGGTAGGTCCCACTCCCGGTTTGCCAAGTTCTACCTTTAAGGGAAGAACTTGGCAAACTCCTTCCATGTTTCATTTACTGAGGAGACATGGCACTTACAAGAGATTCTTGGCTGGGAAACATTAAATTTTTCAGATTACAAGCTCATAAATCTCCTAGTGACTATGATGACTGGGGGTGGGTAGAGCAAAATGATTGGTGATGGATTCTAGGAACAAGAAATCTGGGAGGAGAATGTGCAGGTTTCTTCAAGCCAACACGGGTCCCCAGGTCACACAGAAAATGCATCCCTAAAGAAATTTAATGGGCTGCCTCTTATTCTCTTTCTGCTTTCCCTTGCTGGTCCACAGAGGGTAGCCATGGACTTACCTTGGGAGCCAGCTCTGGGCTATGCTGAAGGACCGTGTAAAGAATCTGCATGTTGTTGGGGTTTCGTGCATTTGAAAGTTCATTGAAGATCACCGATTTGACCACTGTGCCCAAGTTGTCCCGGTGGGCATTCAGCAGCTCCCTGGAGGAGTCAGAAATCTGGGATCACAACCCCACACACCAAAGGCTAAAGCTAGACTTTCTCCTGTCTGTCAGGACCAGAAGGCACAACACATGGGCAACCATATACTCACTCTCTTTCCTAAGCTCTGACACATAAGAAATGGCTCCTTTCATTCTCTCCATCTCTCCCATGAGCTGCACCTGCCTGCTTCTGTCCTTATGCAGAGAGTCAGGCCAGTTTCTGCTCACGTACCTGACACACAGCATGTAGTGGTTGAGAAGGACTTTGGGCTTCAGGCGGATTTTGATCAGGTTGGAGACCACCTCCACATCTTCAGAGCTGTGGGTGTTGCAGTTCATGCAGACTGACATGAGCAAGTCCTGGGCTGGTCGGGTGAGCTAAGAAGAGAAGGAGCGTGAAAGGTAGGGTGGGAGAGAAGCTACAACTGATGTTCTTGACAAAATGAAAATAGGAAATTCCTGTAGACCTGGTCAGACTATTAATCTGATCTATGAACCTGCACACCAGCTGAGATCTTCAACTTCCTGTTGCAAGTCCCAACCCCCACCCCCACTGGCAGCACACCCTACCTATGGAACTCCCCGCCAAAGGAAGTTAGGCTGGTTCCATCTCTTCTCAGCTTACAGTGCACAGCTAAGACAGGTGCTGTTCTGCATGTTTTCCGGCTCTTGGAGTTTCTCTGTTGGTATCTACTCTTTGGTTTTAAGACTATTTGTAAGGAGTGTTTTTCAAATTTGTTTCAAGAGTTTTGATCTATGTATTTAATATTTGTTGTACATTGCCTCAGAGGCCCTGGTGGGCTGAGAGGCAACAAAGAAATGTTTTAAATAAATAGGTGCAAAAAAGGTTGGACTGCATCACAGACTATCATCACAGACCAGAAACAGCTTCCTTGACCTGCAACAGCTATCTAGGATTCTGGGCACACTGAAATCTTTCCTGTCACCTGATGCTTTCTGAGCTGGAAATGCCAGAGGTCAAACTTGGGAGGGCCAAGCCCTGTGAGCAAAGTGGTTGTTCTACAAAGATACAACGGGTAAGCCGCTAAAGCTGGAACTCTTGATGTTTACTGGGAATGGGAATGGATCAGAGAACACTGAGTGTGAGTTTTGATCTCTGTTATAATAGAAGCTGGGAATGGATTTGAGGCTCAGGAATGGATTCTGCATTTTGCTTCAGATGCCAGAAGAACAGCAGAACTATCAGAATGTAACAACTTCTGAGGCTTTGCTAGGATCCAGTTTGGATCATCTACTTTCAAGTCCTGGATTTCGATAAGGGCGGAATCCAACTTGTTCCCAAGTTCAAGGAGTCAGATGAGCCCTTTTGCCCTTACCTTTGGGTTCTGCAGCCACATCTCAAGCCTCTGCACTGCCATTTGGCGAATCTCCTTGTAGCCGCAGGTGGCGGTCAGGAGGCGCAAGAGATTGCGAGAGACGTTGTCCATCGGCTGGCGCCTGTTGAGCTGGTCCCGCAGCATATCCAGGACGTATTCCTCCACACTCTCAGCCAGGTCATCATACCTGGGCCAGAAAAGTGCCACTTTTGTAAGTGTATGCCACTTCGTTTTCCCCTTTCCTTCCAACAAAGACTGGGTTTGCATTACACTGACACAATTCTAGAAGAGAGGAATGTTTACTACAAGGTCAATTGCCTCCAGCCAATGGCCATTGTGGCTGTGGACAATGAGAACTGTAGTCCTATGGATTTAGAGGGCACAGGGTTTTAAAGCCTTTGAAAGCCATCCAAGTTGGCAGCCACTGCTGCATCTTGTGGCAAAGAGTTCCCAAGCTCCCTAGAGAAGTTCTTCCTCTTTGCATTCTCAGTCTCCCACCATTCCAATTCAGCAGATAACTGTAGCAGGGATGGCCCCTGACACCAAGCAGATATACTCTGCTCAGTCATCAACCATAATAGAGACTGCAGTAAAGAAATCAGAAGAAAACTTAGACTTGGAAGGGTGGCTATGAAGGAACTAGATAAGATCCTCTATAAAGATGTATCATTAAATATCAGTCAGGATCATACATGCAACAGCATTCCTGATTTCTGAATACAATTTTGTAGAGCGTCATTCCTTCTGATCCCAACAGAGACTTGGAGGGAATGGTGGATTATATCAGAGCACTTTTAAAGGGGGGGAGATAACTACAAGGCCCATCACTCCCAATCAACCATCATAATGGTTGAGGATGGATGATGAGAACTGAACCACAGGGTTGGGAATGCTGGCTTAAAGCTACTTTTCAAGATAACTGTGAACCAGCCTTCCAAATGTGTGGGACTGCAACTCCCATCATTCCCAATCAGCATGACCCAGGGCTGGTAATGGGGCTTGTCATTCATGAAATCCGGAAGGTACTGTGTCAGATGAGGGAAGGTGATCCAAGGTGGGAGTGGGGTAAGAAGAAATATCCAATTTCTTCCCATCCATACAAATGGTATGTTACAAATCCCCATCATTTTCAAATACATGTTCCTGACCTGTCTCCAGACCAAATATTTTGGAGAACTGTGATACAACAAAGGAGCTAAGGCATCGGTGGGAAAACATATCTGGATGGAAGGGATACATTTCTTCACCCACATAGTCTTGTCCAGACTAAATGATACCTGGGGTGTGCCCAGACGAGTTAAGTGTACATCTGCAAAATCATGAGGGAAAGGCTCTTTGTACCTGGGCATCAATTGTCCCTCCTGCTCAGGGCTCATCTTGTCCTCCGCAATCAACAATTCACTCTGGCTGTCTTCCTCATCGGGCACAGAGGGATGGGGGCTGTTCCCTGAAGGCAGAGCCAGAATACACACTGAAGACACGAATATTTACCTGTACTTGTAAAAAAAAAAAATTGTCCCAAAACAATGATGCCTCTTATTTTTGTTTCCACCTCTTGGGTTGCTCAGAACAGTCATCTCACAAGATGTCTAAAATCACTGTTATCCCAAATGTGAACACTCCTGATAATGTGACCACTCGCCCTGCCTTTCCATGCTAAAAGCCGCTCCGCTTTCATCAGCTTCATGGCAGAACTGCCTTACCAGCACTGAGGTCCCCTCCGCTACGTCCAACCTCCCCATGTAACAGAATACTTTTGGGGGGCATCTTGGTGCTGAATGCCGTCTGGATGTTTTCCACAAAGTTCTTGCAATGCGGGCTGTCCACCCAGATCCGTTCCCCTAGAGAATCCTCAATGTACACCTGCCAAAGCAAATATTCCTTCATCACCCAGTATTGGACAGGACCCCACTGCATCCCCAAAAGAGTATGGCATCTGTCTAAATCCTCAGGCCCAGAAAATCAGGAAGGCCAATGCATGCAGGCATGAAAAGAAGGCTAGCAGGGGTGGTACAAGGAAACAAATGGGCAAAGCTGATTATCAATCACCCAAAATAACATCAGCTGGCGAAGACTCCTTAACAATGAATAGTCATTTAGAACCTACAATGAATGGCAGTTCATAATCGACAAGTCCAGGACTGTGCTACCGCTTTCAGCTGCAGCCAAGACTGTGCCTTCCTGCTACCTAAGGTGTGGCCATTGGCACTGACTTAAAAATGAGCAAATAGGACTCCAAATAGCTAACAGAAGAAAGAGAAGGAAGGAGAATGCAATTTGGTCATGATCAGGAATGGCTTTATTGAATATACTGGAGAAGAGGTAGAGCTAATGTTGGACTTCCAAAGGCATTCAGGTCCTTTTGGTTGACTATATGAGGGAATGTCTGACATTTTTAATTTATACGTTTTGCTCATGCATTTCAATATTGCATGCTACTGTTTCTATCACTTTACCTTCTGTGGATGGGGAGCATTATGGATAATGTTATAGCATAAATACCAATTCATTTCAAAATCATGCCTCCCCCACATAACCTTCTAATACAGTGTCAGCCTCTTTAACACAGATTCAGTTTCCTTTTAGTCTCACTTTCCTTTAGGAATAGCCACTCCACTTGGTGGCAGAAGAAGAAAAGAAGAGAAATGAGGCCCACTCTTTCAGCAATCCTGAGAGAACAGCTTCACTGGACATCTCTCACTCTGTGGGTTGTTTCTACTCAAGCTGAGGAACTGTGTAACTCTAAGAACCAAGGCCTTGAAATACCTGTTTTCCTCTTTCCTCCTCACTCCTTTCCCCTTTTATGCTATGCCTTTTAGAGTGTAGACCTCTTTTGTTTGTTATCATCCATCATGTTTATTTTTTCCCCCAAGTCAACATACCTTGACAAAGATCTCTGGCCAGTTCTCGTCCTCCTCGTAAGCTGCCATGAGAAGGTTACAGGCCAAGACAGAGACTAGGCTGTTCCCTTTGGCTTTAAAGTTGATAGAGGCATCTCGGCGGAGAAGACTGCACAGTGCCTGCAGAACCAAAGACACCCAGCAGTGCAAGAGTGCAAGCAGAGAAGTCTGAAAGCTGGCTATCAGAGCCACTGTTTGTAAAAGGCCAAGCACCGGATCTGAATCTTTTGGACTGGCAGCCAAAAGGAACATCACAGTTAATATAGTACACATGTTTCTGCCCATAACTTCATAAACAAAAAACTTGTTATCAGAGGCAGAAATAACATTGGCATGCGTGAGCTCAAGTCCATTTCTTACCTCAATCACTCCTTCTGTGGCAAATATATTTGGCTTCATTTTTGCCAGGTACATCAGGCTCAGGTACAGAGTGGTGTCAGGCTTGGCCCTGTTCATCTTCAGCTGCTTCACGGCCCCACACAACACCCCTTCGATGCGGTCGTCGTTGCCTTCAGCTTCTGCAGACTCAATTTCATCCACCAGGGCATTTGGGGCCACTGCGAACAGAGGCAAACCAAGACTGTCAGTACTTCTCATCAGGCAACATTTGCACTTCTAACTATAGCTTGGAATGGTGACTTTTTTGGGGGGGGGAATAATACTCCCAGAATTCTTCACTGGTTGTGTGATTCTAGGGATCAAAGCAACTCTTTCAAGCTTGGCTTTTAACCAACAATGATAAACGTTACAGAATATACTGCAAATCACAAAGAGATCTGCCAACACGTGATTCCCCCAGTTTCACCATCAATGCACGGAAATACCTTCCTTTCCTCAGTTTCTCACCATTCAACAGAACTCCCCCTTGGACTGAAATACTATGCAAAAGGGAAGTTTAGAAAAATTAGTACTCCCCACTCCTTTCTTTACCATCAATGGGAATCACCGAGGGCTCCTTGATGGAAGGAGAGATTGCTCGCTTCTCAGCCACAGCAGCCTCGGCCAGCCGCCCCAAAGCACTGAGGGGGGGCGTTGAGGCGAGCTTAGGCCGCTTGGCGAGTCCTGTGAGCCCAGAAGCCCCCGACAGAGTAGCAGAGGCATCCCGTTTCCGCTCAGAAGGCAAGCCCGCCGAGGCCGGCTTCAGCAGTGTGACGGCTGCTTTCGATTCACCGGCCTGGCCTTTTGAACCCAAGGCGATGAAATCTCCTGGAGGGGGATGACCTGGGAGGAGAAACAAAGCAAAGATCAGTCAAGAGAAATAAAAATAAGAGAAGAAAACTTTTCTGGACCCTCCCACTATTTCCTTCTTGTATACATTTATTAATTTTTATACAAAACAACAGAAGACTAGTTTTGTCAACAGTAATAGAAACTACAACACTGTACTAAAATAATAAACAAAAACCAGCAAACACTAACTCACTAGAACACTTACTAAACACTAACAGGCTAATATACAAAAAGATGGTCAGCTCCCCTCTGCACCAAATTGGGGCCATTTCTGCACACTGTTGTTCTAGTGCTATTATTCCACTTTCAACCTCCTGGAATTCTGGGGTTTGTAGTTCATAGAAACATAGAATTGTAGAGTTGGAAGAGACCCCAGGGGCCATCCAGTCCAACCCCCTGCCATGCAGGAACACCCTCAAAGCACTCCCGACAGATGGCCATCAAGCCTCTGCTTAAAAACCTCCAAGGAAGGAGACTACACTGCACTCCATGGAGGCAGCAGATTCCACTGCCGGATGGCCCTGACTGCCAGGAAGTTCTTCCTGAGGTTCAGGTGGAATCTCCTTTCCTGCAGCTTGAATCCATTGCTCCTTGTCCTGGTCTCTGGAGCGGCAGAAAACAAGCCCTCTCCTTCCTCTACATGGCATCCCTTCAAATATTTAAACATGGCTATCATGTCCCCTCTTAACCTTCTCTTCTGTAGACTAAACATACCCAGCTCTCTAAGTCTATCCTCATAGGGCTTCATGGCTTCCAGGCCTCTCACCATTTTGGTCGCCCTCCTCTGGACTTGCTCCACCTTGTCAATATCCCTCCTGAATTGGGGTGCCCAGAACTGGACACGGTATTCAAGATGGGGTCTCACCAAAGCAGAGTAGAGTGGTACCAGTACCTCCCTCGATCTAGACACCAGACTCCTATGGATGCAGCCAAGAATTGCATTGGCTTTCTTGGCTGCCGCACCACACTGCTGGCTCATGTTCAGCATGTTCATGAGTCACGTTCTTTCTTAAGCCCATGTAGGCTTTTGCTGCCCGTTTTTTACCAAATACAGTTTATCCCCCCCCCTTATGCCCAATCTGATATTCCTCAGTACATACACCCTGTTTTGGGCAGGGGGCCGGGCCTAGTGGCCTGCGGAGCCCCTTCCAATTCTGTGATTCTCTGCCCCGAGGAGCCTCCAAAGCCCAACCGTGAGGCCATTCAGCACCCCTGAGGCGCCCGTGCTGGGGGGAGCGAATCCCTCGGGGGAAAGGGGGTCCTCAGGTACGGGGGGCCCCAACCTCCGCCCCCCCACCCACCCACCCACCGGAGGGCTTGGCGACGGCGCTGGGGCGGCGGGCGGCCGCGGGCTTCGGGCGGTTCATCTTCCCGGGAGGGGGCGTGGCTCGCGGCCGAGTGGGCGGGGCGCCGGGTCGACCGGGGAGGGAGGCCGGCGAAAACTCCCTGCCTCCCCGGCCCCGCTGCCTCCCCGGCCCCGCTTCCCACCTTCGGGCAACCGGCTATTTCCACCCTGAAAGAGCGGAACCGGAAGTAGCCCGCCCTGCCCTCTTCACCCGGAACCAAAACATGGTCCGGGCTGCGAGGGCCTCTTCCCCTTTTCCTGTTCCCTCACCGCCCGCGGAAGAAAGGCCGCTTCGTTCCTCTGCGGCGACACCTATCGGCCAGGAGTGGGGACGCAGCCTCTCTCAAAGGCACGGGGATGGATGGGCCTTTGCCCCACCTAGTGGCCGCCCGCTGGCATTACAGCGAAGATCCCACCTCTGGCTCCTAAAGAAGGGGATGGGTGGGGATGCAGGATATTTTGGGCGGCGGCGGGGCCTGGGCGAGGCAACCCCTGCAGGGAAAAGAGGCGACGAAGCAAACCAGGGCTCTATGACTCAAGAACTGAGAGCGGGAAGAGACCCCCAAGGGCCATCCAGTCCAACCCCATTCTATTATGCAAGAATACAGAATTAACACATACATTCTACTAGGAAGGAATACACCATCAAAACATCCAGCCTCTATTTAAAGTCCTCCCAAGGACTTTAGGAGGAGATTCCACCACATCCCCAGGCAGCGTATTCCACTGTCAAGCTGCTCCTATCATCAGGAAGTCCTTCCTAATGTTTAGGTGGAACCTCTTTTCCTGACGTTTGAAGCCATTGCTCCTTGTCCTAGTCTCTGGAGCAGCAGAAAAGAGGCTGGCTCCATCCTCCAAATGACGTACCTTCAAATATTTAAACAGAGCTATTGTGTCGCCTCTTAACCTTCTCTTCTCCAGGCTAAACATATCTGTTCCCTAAGCCGCTCCTCGTAGGGCTTCATGGTTTCCAAGCCTTCTACCGTTTTGGTCACCTTCTTCTGGACGTGTTCCAGCTTGTCAGTATCTTTCCTGAACTGCGGTGCCCAGAACTGGACACAGTTCCAGGTGGGGTCTGACCAAAGCAGAAGGAAATGGCAAACTTCTTCTGAATTGAGCTTGCCAACAAAATGCTATGTCGGGGTCGCCATAAGTCAGAATTGACTTGAAGGCACCCAAAAACAATAACAAGTCACTTTGGAGAGCGAGAGTGGAGAGCAAGCCTAGATCCTCTGGCTTTTTGGGGGGATGTCATTTGGCTCTTCCTCTCTCCACTAGTGGCCACTGCACCTGTTATTATATTTTAATTTAAAGGTGGGCCATGGACAGGGTGAGGAGTGAACCAATATGCTTGCTTTCCTCTCCCCTCCACTTCCTTTTTCCTTTCACGACATGTTTATAAAGCGGTCCATCGTCAGGCTTCTTTTCTCCTCTTTCCCCAGTATTTAGATCATTTCAGGTACTTTACGAGTAAGAAAAGACAGCAACCGGTTAAGAGATCATCACATTGCATCAGCTTCAACTTTTGTACTTTATTTAATTTTGTTTGTTTGTTTGACACAGAAACTCAAGGAAAAGAATCAAGCAAACATTTTAAAACCATCTGAAGAGCCGCACTTCCCCACCTTCTCCCAAAGGATCCCACTGCACGAGCCTGAAAAATCTATGGCGGGAGCAGATCTTACGCCCTTCCCAGCTGCTGCATGCCGTGGACCAAAGACCACAAGAGAGATAAGCCAGCTGGGGCAAACTGGCAAGGCAACCTGGGATGGCTAGTAGCCATGGGGAGAGGGCAACAGAATTGCCAGAGGTAGGAGGTACTTCCAGACAGTACATACACTGGCTATTGTTTCATCACCGTTACACCAATTGGTATACAAGTGAGAAAAGATAATACAGCAGCCTCTTTTATAGACTAGTAGGTGGCATGTTTTAATAAAAGCCTGTCAAGATCAAAGCCTGCAAGCTTTAAAACAGTCGTTCCTAAACATTGGTGCTCTAGACTTTTGGACTTCAGCTCCCAGAAGCCCCAGCCAACTTGGCCAAGAGTCAGGAATTCTGGGAACTGAAGTCCAAAACAGCTGGTGGGCCAAAGTCTGGGAACCACTGCTTTAAGTCCCGGAGGAGGGTTCCCTAGATGTCTGGGATTTCAAGCTCCCACAAGTCCCAGCAGCAGAAGCTTACAGGTGTCTGCTTAAAAGAAAGAACCGTTGAGTTCGATGATGCTTAGACCCAGGGAACTGGGGACAGGACTGCAAGCTGAACGAGACAAGAATGATCTTATTTGGGGTTTTTTAAAACTACCACACAGTACCAGTTTTTAACTCTGTGAACGGCTAGAAGTTACAATGGCTTTTCCAAGGGTCTAGAAGCAAGAGGGTGTCTCCTTGCTCCATCCAGCTGAGGAGAAGCATCAAGACAGTGGAACTATTCCTCACAGAACTCCAGATACAGGGCAGGATGGTTCTGGAGGGGAAAAAATAGTGCAACTGAAGTTTTTCTTACTGCAGGAGGCTACAGACATTCAGACTGAGGGTGAGTTCAGGGTTGCTCAAAATGCCCTGGAACAACTCGAGTCGGGTGGCCAGTGAGGCAGCGTGTGAGCAGAAATGTATGCTCCAAGATCCCTTACAAAAATTATACCTCATCACTGCCCGTAGTGTCAAAGGAGATCCTGAAGTGGGACTCTTTGCTTGTGCAAGGCAGCCCCTGGGGACAGCAAAACATCATGGGCTGGCCCTAGGGGAGTTTGTGCGTTCGGTCACCTAACAGTGGCATCTCTCGCTTGACTACTTCAAGGTTCATCACCGTGGGAGCCAGGCTGGCCAGTTCAGCTGGCACTGGACAGTGCCTCAAACAAAGCACAAGTGATACTGACGTTAACTGAGCACAATCCCATGGAGGGGTGAAAACCCCACATTTAATTTTGCAAACAAGACCACTGGTTTTGGCAAACATGTGCAATTTGAGGTTCATTATACTTTATAAGGTGCTGCTTTACGCATTCTATGTATCTCTAAGAACTGAGAAATTATGGGGTTTGAGGTTAGGGCTTAGGTTGAGTGAGTAACCGAGGACTGTGTGTGCGCTCAGGTCTGAGACCTGTAAAGGCACAGAAGGGAACTAGGCTCTGTAATATCAGCCCTTCTCACTGGCAGGCAGCAAAAAGCCTCAGGACTGGCCCAGACTTGGTATAAATGCTAAGTTGCCTGAACTATACTTTCTGCTAGTTCCAGTCCAAAAGGCTGACCTATCCCTGGCTTTGGTCATTCTCATTCTGCATTAAAACCCAATCCGGGCTGTGGGAAATAAAGGGTCTCTTCCCACTCAAGTTTGGCAGCAGATCTTGGAAAAGTTAACCCTTCTAGGACTACAAATCCCAGAATCCCACAGCTGGCACTGCCCACTGGGTCTCACACAACTCTTCATTCAAGATTCTGGGAGCTGTAATCCAAAAAGGGAGTATTTTTTTCCAATCTCTATTTGGCAAATTCCCCTCCAGGGTCTTAGGCTAAGGGTCATTTCTCCCCCACCTTTGTCACACCTTGATCCTTAAAAAGTGGAAATATGCCAATGCCTAGACGGGAGAGGCTTAATGTGCAAGCTTAGGGCCCCCTTCTCATGCAGCAATGGAGGCAACCCTACCACACGTAGCAGCGGGAAGGAGCAACGTAGGGCCCCTGTCCAAGAAAAAAATAAATCTTACACTTCCACCAGCTCCCTTCCTGACAAAGTCACAAAGTACCATCCGACACATGCGGGGTGGAGCATGGGATGTCTAGCGACGTGCAAGGGACTCTCACAGAGGCGAGACGGGAGATTCTTGGCAGCGAAGCGTTGAGAGCTGAAGCGGCAAGAACTACGAGTCCTCTTCCTGAGCGGGTGCAAAGAAGAGACGACGAGGCTGAGGCCAAGAGACGGACCCACAAAGACTCGCAGAGTGCACGGACCCCATCCAGAGGTCCTGCACGGGCTGAACACCTGACCTGCTTACGACCATGCAGCCAACAAGTCGGGCCGAAGGAATTTCTGCCCAGCTCATAACCATCGTATGGAGAATCCCTGGCTAAGATTGAGCTGTAGGTTGCTCACGGTGAGAACCTGTGAGAAGGAGTCAGAAAGAGCAGTCAGTAACCCCACAGGGCCATGATTTCATTTCGTTGGCTGCCATTCTGCTTAGTACTTAAGTTCTTTGTGAATGGCCTTACATGTGCCATTACATGCTATATATCTCATTTGCTATGATGCCAAGAGACTGGGGAATGGTTTTTTTTTTATCTTAAAGGCGGCTGTGCATGACCAGCTGACATCTAGGCAATAGTCAAATTTGTTACCTTAATGGAATTTTCCCAGCATGTGCATTTTGCAGTACTGACCTGGCAACCCTGAAACGCTGCATTTGCATTTCCTTCTTTCAGTAAAGGCAGATCCTTGATTCACCAACATGGCCTACTAATCGTTCCTAGTGTGGCTGGAAGAAGCCATTCCACAACCGGCCTCTCTTGACAACATAATGCAACCCAAGGTGCCAGTACAGAAAAGACCCTGTCCCTTGAGCCTACTTGTCGTGCACTCTGAGTTGCCAGCTGGTTACCTGATTTGTCAAATAGCTGAATGGCCACTCCTTCCCATTAACAGTGACAGTCTTTGGCTCTTCCCAGACTCCGTAGACCATCAGCTCATCCACAGTAACGTAGGTGGCTTCCACACTGGAATGCAGGACAGCAGAAGTGAAGGTGTTCTAGAAAAGAGAGAAAGAGCAGCGGGGTGAATATGAAGTCAGACAAACAGGAGATGTAAAATTCACCAAAGAAGACCTAGAGGTTGTTGTGATGTTGTCACATCTTACCTTCTCCCCTTTGCCTTGCTAGTAACATGCCTCCCCTATCTCTCCAAAGAAATATCCGTATTTTTTTAAATCAAACTCATTTTAGCCATTATTTGTTCCTTGGTTTTTTTTTGCCTCCTTCTCCTTTTTAATTCTTGTCTCTCAAAACAGTGACAATGGTGGTCTCTTTTCCTGCCCATGCCTACAGAAACTGTAAATAAAAGGAGCTTATTGTTTTCCCCATTTATTAGAATATTTATCCCCCAACCGAGGTCCTGAGCTCTCAGGGCAGTGTACTAGTAAAATCAATCTAGCCCGATGAAAACCATTTAAAACAGTTTAAAAAAACCCAGTTCAAACAGATTAAACAAGTTAACAAGATTCAGGAAGTTAAAGCAATTTAAAATCATGTGCATAAATAGCTTGGAGTAAGTTAGTTAGGCTCCAAAGGCGGTTGCAAACAGCCAAGTATTTATTGAATCTTGGAACTTGTAGTTTGGGGAGGAACTGGAGCTGAGAATTCTAATTGCCCCTCCAAAAACTGCCAATCTCAGAATTCTAGAAGACAGAATCATGGCAGTTAAAGTGGAATAATAGTGCTATAATTCTGTGGAGTTGTAGGGTAGGCCTTAGAAACAGCTTAGCCTGTTTTAGCTATAACAAGAGCCACGGTTGCCCTCTCTCTCTTTCTGCTTTAGCCTTGGAATGTGCTACAGCAAGAGATAAGGCATGAGAAGGAAACAGGAGAATGTTGTTTTATGAGTAAGCCAAGGTTGCTGAGATCATCCATTTATGTTGCATATGCAGTTAGACTGCTGATCTCTGGGAATTTTCTCCACGAAACTTTCTGACTAAGAAACAACTGTTTTGGGTTTAACTCTTGCTTGCTTTGTTTTCTGTTTGAACCTATACAGTCTGCAAGCAACCAATACAGTTTTGTCTATCTTCCCTTCTTGCTTTCAAATGGTTCTGAAAGGGGGTGGTCCCTTTCTGTGTGTGTCTGTATGGCAGATTCCTTTCTGATTGATTTAGGACTTATCCTGCAGCTCCATGCCTGCTCAGAGAGATGAGATTTCAGCTTCTGCCCATCAGTGTGAATGGGCGCTCTGATGCCTTTGTGGCCATCACAACCAATTGCAACTGATTGTGTCATTCTCCATGCTACAATGGAGCAGAAGTGGTAGCTCTTCTTCCCACCTGTGTGACGTTGAACACTAAGTACGAATAGTCGCCCTTGACAAAGGCATCCAAGCTTTCGCCATCATCCCAGTAAAGATCTCCCCAGGCATTGGCATTCTGTGACAAGGCAGCAATCAGGCGCAAGGGATTCCCACGGCTCACTGAAGTGCAGCACCCTGGTTTCTGGAAGGCCAAGAGATAAGCATGTGAATTTGGGGCTCAACCAAGAGTAGTCCTGTTCTCAAGGAGGAATGGAGAAAGCAAAAGGACCCGCACTTGGGATTCAAATTGGATTACAATTGGTGGACTACAATTCCGGTCCTTGCCGGCTGAGATGGATGGGAGTTATAGTCCCAAAAGCGGGTGGCTGCCTACTGGAGACTCTTACCAAAGACCCCATGACTGAGCTAAAACCCAAAATCCTCACTTCTCCACGACCCCCTTCTTACTTCCCCACTGAGGTAGCAGAAGGTTCTCCAGGAGCTGATCCACCACAAATTGCTTGTGAATGTATTTACGAGCCAAAGATAAAACTCACAGGTCTCACCTGGATTGGGAGAATCATCCCTTCGCGCACATGCAGGTTGATGTGGTCCAGAGGGCCGCCATTTTCAAGTTTTCCCCACTGCTGTTCACTGAAGAGCCCTGCAGGGGGCAGCCAGAAGCCAATCAGAAGTTACTGTCATCGTACACAGACAGAGCCTGGAAAAGTAAACCTTTCTGGTCTACCAGCTCACAGAATCCCCCAAGGAACTGTCATCCCAAAGTAACCTTTTCACACTCTCATCCCATCCCTGTTCCTCCCATCCACAACTCAACCAGAAGTTGGTGACTCCAAAAGATAGTTCACATACTTGGTGGAGGATCCTGGGAAGTAACTGTTCCAAGCTCTGAGTCCAGCCCTGTTCCTCCTATCTACAACCCATCTAAAAGTCTGGGTTGCCACCTGTCACATTAGGGCCATAAATGAGCAACAAGTGTCCCAAGTGATCACATCTCCACAGTCTGGGCAACCAGTAGGATCAAAGCAGACAGAAGTCAGACCATCATGCAGCCTTACCGTGTAGTAGTCGTACCACACGCCTCGGGGGAAGTAGCCAATCACCCAGTCCACACCAGGGTCCAGCACTGGCGTCACCAGCAGGCCCCGCCCCCAGAGAAACTGCTTGTCGATGGGGTAGGTGGCCACATCCTTTGGGAACCTAGAACAAGGAGCACCACAATCAGGTCAAACGACAAACAGAACATGTTTTGGCCCAAAATCCCCACTCTGACAGCAGCTCACAGGTCCAAGAGAAACAAGAAGGATGTAGGGCTGGATTAAACATCTTCTTAAATGAGTGTTAGCATGGGGCCCTTGGCTCTCCTTCAATTGGTGTAGCCACACAGTGGACCCATATTCTAATCTGTTTGTTCTTTTTTCTAAGTCCAGACTTCTGCCAGCAAGTCAAAACAGTCTTATATTGTCTGGCTTTTAAAAACTGACTAAAAGCCAGACTTTTAATGGTGGCCTATGTTGAATCTTAGAAACAATCATATCCTGGCCTTCCTCAGAAGCGAGTTCCAAAGTCCGGGAGCAGCCATTGAGAAGGTCTCTCCACTGTTCCCATCAAACAAGCTTGAGAAGGTGGTAGACCAGAGAGAAAGCCTCTCCAGATGCTCAGATGGGATCATAAAGTCCTTCACATAGACTGGATCTAAGCTGTATAGGGCTTTAAAAGTCATTACCAGTGCTCTGAATTATGCCCAGATTCTTCCTATATTTCTGGTTGGTCCCACTGATGATGTGTTGAATGGGAGTGTGACCTTTGCCAGAAGGTTTTCCTTCCTGCATTACTTTTTTGTTAACCAGACTAAACATTTGTTTAGAGTTATATGCCTTACCGCACTACACTGTTATAGTGCTATGATTCCCCTTTAACTGCCACGGCAACATCCTATGGAATCTTGGGTATTACAGTTTAGGAAGAGGCAATTAGAATCCTCAACCAGAGAGCTTTTGGGCCTCCCTAAACTACAAACCCCAGAATTCCACAGGATGATGCCATGGCAGTTAAAGCAGTAATAGCACTATAACAGTATAGTGTGATAGGCTGCTAAAGTGGATAGTCCTTTAGCAATGTAACTGTAACAAAAATCTTTTTAAACAAATTACATGTGAGAAACAGGGAATGTGGTTATTGGGGGAGGAGATGAGGAGGAAGGAAGAAACTCCAACCACACCACAGTTACCCACACCACAAGCAGAGTAAAAAAAAAAAGAGTGGATGAAACCAATCGGCCATATTTAGTGCATGAGAAGATATCAGAATGTGAACAACCGTTACGAGGTGCAAATTCTGGAAATAGAATAGCTCAACGTTTACTGGAACTGTTTGGACCATCTAGACAAGCCCTGTGCAGAAGGCTTAGGAAAATCAAACCATTTCTAACTGTCGAGCATTTGAGTAAGGAAACAAACGCAGTCCTAGCTGTGAGCTTGAATTAAAGGCTCATTCAGAATGAAAAAGGTCTCTGAAGTACTGGGGAGTTTCCAGTTCTTTTTTAACCTGCATTTTACTTGCATATTCCCAGGTTTGTATCTAAACTCTTTCTTGAAATATTCTGCATCTCCGTCATTGCCCCCTCCCTTGTGTTCTTCCTTCTCCCCCTCCCACTGATCACGCATCACATCTAAACTCATGCAACATTTCTGAAACTGATTTTCACCAATTTCCACAAAGCCTTCTTTATTTTTATTCAGAAGTTGTAGTCCAAAGTGCCAAAGTGCTTTAGCAATATTAAACCAGCTCAGCATTAGAATCATTTTGTTCTAGTTCAGACATTCCTCTTCCCCTTGCTTGCTCTCTGTTGAATCTGTGTTCTGGAAACAAGAGCTGCATTTACTGAGGGTGGCTATCTCATGTAGTCCAAACAGACAGCCAAATACAGGAAGCCCCCACCTTTCAACACCCTATTATCTGACGACTTGCACTTTCAATGCTTTCAAATTAAGGACAAGCTCCATTAATTTGACAGCAGTTCCACTCTTCCATCAGTTCTTCTCGCCTATGGAGGCCCACTTGGGACTGCTTGCACATGCACGCTGCTTGCAAAGTGAGCTGAGAGCGGAGGAAAAAGGTGCCAAGGCAGCTGAGAAACTCTGCAAGCCATGCACGCCTGGGTGCTCCCAAGTGAGCCTCCCTAAGCCATTCATGCCTCCTATAGTATAGTACATGGATTCTTCTTTTCAACCAGTTCCATTATCTGACAGTGCTCCAGTCCCTAATCTGTCAGACAAGTGCGGGGGAGCCTAGAGAGCTACGTTTCATTTCAGAAAATACTGTGTTAATTTAAATTGACCTAGGAAGCAGGAATGAAAATTCCTTGGTAATATTGGGAGTTCCCAGGAAATACTCTGGGATGAAGAAAGTCTCATGTGGATCTCCAAAGCAAAATTGGTTTGTAAAGGAACAAAACCTGAGACTTTTCAGAAATTTTCTATATCTGAAGAGGTGTTAGGAAAACACTCCTTTTGCCTGAGAGCTGCCACAAACAAGCATCAATTACTTACTCAAAAAACAGAGGCCGAGCCACGGTGTCCCCTTGCAGGTGAGCCCGATGGAAAAGAGAATAGAGATACGGCAACAGGCTGTAGCGGACTTCCAAGGCTTCCTTCATTGCAGTCCGTGCGATAGGGCTAAATGACGGAGGATCCTGAGCCTGCCAGGAGGACAAGACCAACTTGAAGGAAGGCAAGCGAAAAAACCTGGACCAGTCTTTCCCAAGCACACCCCCTGAAGGTGCTGAACTGTTCATTCATTTCTTAGAATATTCTAACCTGACCCATATCAAAATGATTTCAAAGCAGCTTACAAATAACATTAAAAGCAAGGACACAGAAAGGACAAGGGAAGAGCCCTCCCTACCGCTACCACTGCTTTACCTTCTCATTTTGGGTGTTGTGGTTTCGGGAAAAGGGATAGAACGCCCCCAGCTGCATCCAGCGAGTGCACAGCTCCTCAGTAGTAGAATCGGAAAAGCCACAGATGTCTGCCCCAACCAAAGGGATCCCGAAGAGGCTGAAGCTCAGCATCCCTGAAGCATTTTTAGATGGAAAAGAAAGAGGTCAGAGAGACCTGGTGACTGATGCTCATGTTCAGGTGATTTCACAACTGCATCCCCACAAGATGTCCTAGGCACGTACCAGGGATGGACCAGGCCATGTCCTTCCAATTGCTCCTGTTGTCACCAAGCCAATGTCCTGAATATTTGCCCTGGCTTGGAAAGGTTGAGCGGGAGATGATGAAGGGTCGCTTCCCAAGGAGTTTGATCAGAGCGCTGGATGAATAACAAAAAGTAAGGAGTTAGTAAAAAATTGTAGACAGGGGTAGACATGCACTGGGGGATAGGCACCTCCAACCCTTTCGCAAGCTATATCACCCAGTGGCTGCCATTTTCTGCAGACAAATACTGAAAAGTGTGTAACAGAATCCACAGGAATAAAAGGGAATCCACAAGGGAATCAATCGAACTCTGGTCTCCAGGTCGTAGTCCAATGCTCAAACCACTTACACTACAATGGCCCTCTTCTATTTATATTCTGCCCTTTTTCCTAGTCTGGGCTCAAGGCTACTCAAAGAAATTAAAAACATTTATTCAGTAAAACAGGACAGAAAGGGATGCTGACTAACTAAGACCTACCAACCACTCCTAGAAACTCAGACCTCAGGCCCAGAAAGCATCTCTGGAACTTTGCTGATAACCCACAGGCAAACTCACCTAGACAGAAAGAGTTAGGGATGGGGGACAGAGTTACCTAGCAGTAGCTTTGGCTTCCATCAGCCCGTACAGGTTGTGGAGGTTGTAGTGCACAGAGATGCTTTGCCTGGCTGAGGGGCAGATGGTCTTGGCAGAAAGGGAGCCTCCCAGTACAGCTGAGAGGAGACAGAGAAAGGCTGGTTAGCAGGGAGGAGAGGAAGGCTGACAGTTATGCAGCAGCCACTGGTGGGTTCCACGTCAATGGGATGACAAATCCTGTGTACCTAGTTTTAGTTGTGCCTTCAAGCCACCTCTGACTTATGCTGAGCCTAAGGCAAACCCATCAAGGGATTTTCTTGGTAAGATTGAAGGAATTTGCCATTGCCTGCCTCTGAAGCTGAGAGAGTGTGACTTGTCACCCAGCAGGTTTCCACAGCTGAGTGGGGATTCAAACTCATGCCTCCTGGAGCCTAAACCACCACACCATGTTACCTCCGTTAGTTCTGGAAGTTTGCTTCCTCCTCATTTTAAATAGGTACAGAGGGGCTGGACCCTTTCCCCCAAAAGGGGTTCACTATCTTGGATAACTTCTTTAAAATTCACCCTGAAACCTAGAAAAGATTCATCATCCCAATAGAGTGTATGTGTGTGCGTGCATGTAGTGGAGTTGGGGCAGATCAAAGCCCAGGAATGATGTTCTTGGCTCATCTCCCAGCAACTGTAGGGTTGTACCTGCTCAAAACCAAGAGGGACTTAATGCACACTTTCTTTTTACCTGGCACATATGGCGGGTTATCCAGTTCTTCTTGCGAACAGCCTTCTGAGGAGCCATCCATGAAGTCAGATGGCTCATTCATGTCCTAAAGTAAAGAGATCAGATTTAAAAAGGGCTAGTTTTAAAGATATCGGATTAAAATGGCCTAGTGGATGAAAATGGCCAATTCAAACCTCCAGTCACTCAAAGCAAACCTTTCCTGCAGGCAACAGGACTTGCCCTGAACCTAAGAGAATCACCCTGATCACAACCTTTTGCAGTTCCAGCATGCAAAGAACAGTGTGCAATAGCAGCATCCCATCTTGCAGTTGCTGTTGTTTAAGGTGGTTATTTTAAGAGGGGGCGGGGAGCAAATTGTCCAGTCCTCCTCCCCAAATCTCCATCTCTCATATGCCTCTGGCACAGGCTCTTGGTCTGCTTATCACACTGTGGCTAAATTCACACTGCACAACTGTAGCAGTTTGACACTGTTTTAGCTTCCATAGCTCCATTCTGTGATCTGTAGGTTGAAGTCTGACAAATCTAGAGCATATCAAGTCAGAAAGTAAAGTAATAGAAATTATTTCCTATTTTTAAGAGTCAATTCATACTTATGTAATTTGAAAGTCAAGAAAAGTAAAAAAAAAAGACTCACAATCCAAATGCCATCAAAAGGAACAAGGGAGTGGAAACGGTTCAGATTTTCCAGCCACCATTGGTAGGTATTTGGGTTAGAGAAGTCAGGATAAGCAGTAAGACCAGGCCAGACCTAGAAGAGAATTTTAAAAAATGACAACAACACATGAATGTGACTGATAAAATTAAGAAATTGTTGCAAATCAGTTGGATAAAATACAGAAGAAGTTGCATCCTGCTGCCTCCTTGACAAAGATTCCACTGTTGTGGATGGAGTGATGGGAGCTGCAGTACAAAACGTTTGGAAGGAAGAAGGATGGGGACATGAAAGTATGCTGGGTATGTTTAGCCTGGAGAAGAGAAGGTTAAGAAGCAATATAACAACTATATTTAAATATCTGAAAGGGTGTCATATGGAGGATGGAGCAAGCATGTTTTCGGCTGCTTCAGAGACCAAGCCATGGACCAATGACCTCAAACTTTGGGAAAAGAGATTTCATCTAAACATTTGGCAGAGCAGTTCAACTGGTGGGATTGTGGTGGACTCTCCTTCTTGGGAGGTTTTTAAACAGAGATTGGATGGCCATCTGTCAAAGGGACTGCTTTGATGGTGTATTCCTGCATGGCAGACTAGATGACCCTTGCAGTCTCTTCCAACTCTATGATTCGATTATTCCCTGGGGAAAGGCTGATGTAAAGTAACAAGTATTACTTATGCGAAAATTTATATGGTTGTATTTACCCTTATCTAACAGAGGACTCAGCATTAAGTCTTTCTTCTGTTTTTAAACTCTTTATGTCACTTGTTCAGATTCAGTTTCTGTATATGTGTGTGTGTGCGCGCGCGCGCATATATAGGACTGTTTTAAGAAATTTTGAAAAGAGACTTCTACTTTTGTTCTCTCACCTTCCCTATCAGAGGTTCCCCTCGGGTGTTGTTGATGAATATGCCACGCTTCAAGCCTTCATCGTAAGGCCAGTAAGAGCCAGGAGGCTGAGTGCTACTGATCCCAGGATCCTGGGAGAAAGACACAAAGGGAACAGAAAGCAGTATTCAAAAGCTCATCAGGATCCAAAGAATTTGGACTCTAAGCCCTTGCATCCCATTGTCTTTTGGTCAGCTGCTTGAAGTAGCCTTGTAAATAAGTCAATTAAAGTTACTAGCCTACAAAAGAAAACAATTACTAGAGGATCTTTCTTATGGGGGTTTGGAAATACTCCTTTTATGGACCACAATTCCCAGAATCCCCAGTGAGTCTGATTGGAGGGATTCTGGAAGTTGTAGTTCAATCCCTCCAGCTCTGTTCTTCTGTCAGCTCACTCATTCCCCAGGATGCCCTTCTACCCTCCTTTGTGTCTGAAGTTCTTTGTATCCTGAGGTCACCAGCCTAGTGCTCAAAGGGAAGGCTAGCTTGGGAGGGAATAAAAAGCAAGCTACCAGAATCATCACATAACGTTGCCCATGTTTGTGAAGGTCTTCCACCAACTGAGGGAGAGCGCCAAACTTCTGAGAGTCTACAGTGAAGTCCCGGTAGCCATCCATGTAGTCAATGTCGTTCCACTGGGCATCCTGCAAAAATGAAAATAAAGAGGGGGGAGAAGAATCACAGAGTCATGAGGGACCCTATTGGCCATCTATCCATGCAGGCAGACATAACTAACGCACTCCTGAAAGATGACCATCTCACCATAGAGACAGAGTGATACAGTGGTTAAAGTGTCAGACAAAGGATGAGGAGACCCAGGTTCAAAACTAGACCTGACTTAGCCATAATATTTACTTGGCAAGACAAAGCTTCCCAGAAACAAGATTAGGATCTAATGCTCTCTCTCTCTCTAATGTTTAGGGGAATGCACTAGAGGATTCTAAGTCCCTCAGTGGATTACAAATCTCAGGTTCCCTGGCAGTTAATATGGAATGGCAGCACTCTTCCCCTGCGGTGTGGATGCACCCTTTCCCAACCCACAGGCTGGGTATGTTTGAAGTTAAACCAGGGACTGGATGTATCTGGAGGCTGTGATCTCCTAGCCAGCTAAAGTCACCACCTAAAACTTAAGGCTGCGGAGTTGGGGTTGTGGAGTCAGAGTCAGTAGAAATGTACCAACTCTGACTCTGGCTTCAAAATGAAAACTTATAATATTACGTGCCTGGTTTATTGCACAAAACTTTAATCACAGGAATTTAAGAAAGTTTTCTTGTTGAAAAATTTTAACCAAATAAATATATTTTAAGTTCTATCAGTCTAAGTAGCCCGACGATTCACATGGTGGTGATGAAATGCTTTGTGCCGCCATTTTACTACTGTAAATTTCTTATTTGTAACTTACATCAATTTTGTATTTATTAAGGAATCAGAGTCAGGCAGTAGAAAATCAGTGGAGTCAGAGTTGAAGGTTTGGTGTACTAACTCCACAGCTCTATTAAAATCCTCATCCTTCTACCCAGTCTCTGATGGTGGCTGATGGTTTTTGATAGTATGTAGCTTTTACCTGCGGGATCTGAAAATTCCTCATGGCTTTTACAGTCTCCCAGGTCTCGTTGCTTGTCCCGTAGCCCCAGCGACAGAGATGAAAGCCCAGACCCCAATAGGGAGGCATGGCCGGGAAGCCTGAAACAAAAATAGAGTGTGTTTCATGCTGGGGACTTCTCAACCTAACTGCTGTTCTAGGACTGCAGCTCCCCCAAATCCCCCATCAGGGATCTCCTATTGGGAGATCTGCAAAACTGTACTCCTTGGAAGTCACTTTTCAAAAGTCTGGTTTCAGAAGAGTTACCTCACCACCCTCACTGTAGGTCTTCTCATGCCTTTTGTCAGGCAGAAAGTTATGTGGTGACAAATTATTTCCCACCTATGAAGGGAGGAACATCCTTTGGACAGAGCAAGTGGAAGGAGCAACCCATCCAAAGGCTATTCGTCCCTTCATGGCTGGAAATGAACGTATTACAGGTGAGACTAACATTTCCTCTCCCAGCAATGAAATACGGAACATTGGATGGGTTGCTTCTCCAATTCTCCCATTCGCACCATCCAAAGGATGTTCCTCCCTTCACTGCTGGAAATGAATGCGTCACAGTGACACCAATGTTTTCTTAAAACAAAAACTACCAAAAATTGTGATGAGACAAGCTTAGCATGACTAACTCTGCAAGAGTAAAAAATCACCCAAAAAATTACCTGAAAAATATTCACTTTTTGGAGGGGGAATCTGGGTGGTCTTGAGGGTGTTTCCTAGTTGCTAATACTAGTATTCCCTGGCTCTTGCCGAACCATCACATATCCTGCTCAGTTCTTCTGAAAGTTGGTTCGTTCGAGATGGGAACCCGTCTGGCTGTGGCTGCTTAGATACTCACCAACCACCTGCTGGTACTGCTGGACCACCAAGTTGGGGTCTGGTCCTAGAAAGATGTAGAAATCCAGAACTCCTCCGATAGTCCTCCAGGTGAGGGCAGGTGCTGGCTGAAGGGCCACCTCTGGGCACAGAAAAACAGGGAAGGAAGAGACTTAAAATGTAGTTATTCCAATGGCACTCTTTCAGGTTACCCGCAAAAGATGGAACTGTCTGCCTTAGACTCAATAAAATCTCAGTACCTGTCAAAGGCTGCCAACAGTTCCTTTTCTTGGCGGGGTAGCAAAAAAGTATCAAAAAGACCCAGTCTTTCAAATCAATCTTCCCCAACCTGGGGACATCCAGGTATATTGGACAACAGTTTTCATTATCTGCAACCAGCATTCATGTTGGCTGGGAATGAATGGAGTTGTCATCCAACACATCTGGGGGGCCCTTAGGGTAAGCAAGAACATTGCTTTCCAAACTACCTGATGCATGAGCCCTGCATTCCTCCCCCTCAAAAGGATAAGAGCTGCTGGTGGTATCTTCATCATCATCATCATTATAAAATATTTATACCCCACCCTGTATCAAAGACCTCAGGCCAGTTGACAAATAGCATCAAGACAAGTTAGACAGTTTAAAATAATAACATAATTAAATAAGCTAAAAGTCTATTAAACAACAATTATATGTCAAAATCAGATTTGAGTTTCTAAAACTATGAACAACCATATTTGGGATGAATTAATGAGGCCCAAGGCTTTGATGAACAACCAAGTTTTAAATTGACATCTAAATGAAATGAGTGGGAGATAGCATTCCAGTTAGGGTGCCAAAGGTGAGAAAGTCCTGCGCCATGAGCCCATACAATGCTTTGATCTCACTGGTGCCATTGGCTGCAACTGTTTGTTTCTTTCCTGGAAACTCATCAGGGGCTGGCAGCCAATGGCTTATGGGCCCTTAGGGGCCCATGGACACCCCTTTCAGTAGCACTGAGCTAGCCTGGTCCAAGTGCTCATGTTCAGAAGCTGAGCTCTAGGTTGGCCAATTGCTACCACCATTTCCTTTCAGCTTGGCTCCTGTGCCATTATAACAGGATTCAGTGAATACAGAAATTCAGCAAGTCAAACTTTCCTAACTCCACAGAGCAAAGCAGACACAAATGAAAACAAACAACCTTCATCTCCTGCCCCATTTCTGGCTGGCTGCCCTTAAAAGGCACAAGGGAGAGAAAGGCACTAAGAGGAGCAACCCTCAGAACACCACTTGGATAGAATAAATCCAACTGCCTCCACTTCCACATCGAATTGGTTTCAGCTTTCACTACTAAGAGAGCCGTGCCGATTCATTAGCCAGTCAAGAGCTAGAAGGATTTCTCCAGAAAGAGCCTTGAGCAATTGGGACGCAACTGGCTGCCTGTTCCTCGTTCTTGACACTGGGCTTTAGACTGGTTTATGCTGAGGGCAATCAGTACCCCTGGGAGGGGAAAGAAAAAAGCAGGGCACTGAAGTGAGATGACTTGGCAGCCTCTGTAGCCTGGAAACCTTTGCACTCAAGGGCCCCAGAGGGCACATCAAGGTTCTGCATCCCTCTCTGGCCATGACCTCACTGACACCATCAGCATGTTGGAAACCTTGCTGACTTTAGGCTGAATGGGAAGGATGGCTGCCTGCCGACAGGCCCAAACTATTCAACCTATTTCTTTTTCTCTGTCTCTCCCCCTCCCCAACCTCTTCCAGCCCTTTTGCTGTTTCTGCTAAGCCAAGAGTCCATGCGCCTCAGAGGGAAGGTCAGAAAAGGCGGATGGCCTGGAGGTGCAAAGCCGCTGGTCCCAGGAGGCAAGGAGCTGGCAGCTGCAATATGCGGTTAAACCGCTCGGCAGTTGCTACAGAATGCATCGTGAGCCAGGAAACAGATGTCCCTGTTCCCCTTCCAACCACATCTCTCCCCTCCACACTCCCCGGTTAAATCTTGACCCCGAGTTCCTGAAGTACTGGCTCCAATCAAGTAAGTGTAAGTCTGTACATTTATCTGAAAAGAAGGCAACCCGTGCCCATGGGAATTCTTTAAAAAAAAAAGATCACAGAGGTGAAACTGCTTCTGACCTCCTTGGCAAGATGTTAGAAAGGAAGTCAGGTTCTGACAAAGACTCTCTTGGGCTGCTGATGAAGAACTCTTTGCAGGTCAGAGAGCACAGAGTTCATACACCATGCATACTGTGAAAATCAGCAAATGCCCAGTGAGAAAGAAAAGGAGGCGGCGGTGGAGGAGGAGAGAGAGAGCACCTTAACTCTTTGGCTTTGTACTTCCTCAGCAACACAGTCAGGACTCTGAGGGAACACTGGGAGGCAAGGAGATTTTTAAGAAAACCCAACACAGAAGAACTCTCAGTATTGTTAGCCAGCATGGTACAGCTTTAGATTTCTGGAACGGAATCTGGGAGATTTATGCTTGAGGCTTCACTGAGCCCTGCAACTCACAGAATGATCTTGGGCCAACCCAGTGTCTCTCAGCTTGAACTACTTCAAAGGACCATCATGAAGATAAAGTAAAAAAGAGAAGAGTCCTATATGCCACCTTGAGCTCATCGAGAAAAAGGTGGACTATGGCAAATAAAAATAAAGAGTTTGTTTTTTCAGAGAAAATAGAAATTGTAGAGAAATTCAGTATCATTACTTGTTCATTCTAAATGCTTCTAGAAGTGTCACCTGAATTTTCAAACATTTACATGAAATCTCAGTTGTGTTACTGAGGAAGGCTGAAGCCCCAAGGCACTTGGTTGTTTGCTAATTTTCACATGTTCTACTAACACCACAATCTGATACACTGATTCAGAAACAGAATTCAGTGGGGTTTATTTTCCAGCAAATGTATGTAACAGCTTTCTTGCCCCTGCTGCAACACCTCCGCAGGGCCCAGAGTTCAAGAAGGCTAACTTGAATTCTTTCATTGAAGGGACTGGGGTGCATTCAGCACCCTCACCCCTGACAAAAGGCTCAGAGGAGATACACACCCATTGCATTGCTGTTCAAGAGGAAAACCCCATGGGCAGCTCCACCCTTCTCCATGACAAGATAAAACGGATGAACTCCATAGAGATTGTAGGTCTCCTGGAAAAAAAAAACGGTGGGTGGGGGGAAGAGACAGCTTCTGAATGAACTCATCAGTCATCACTTCTGGGTGAAGTCCCAACTCTATGGATACTAGTACTATTTAGTTAACCATGGCCATTTAAGAAAGCAGAGGACATATGAGTTGGGTCAAAAAGATACCGTGGGAGGAACATCTCTGGCCCAGAAGGTCAGGGTACTCCACTCCAGGCTATGTAGAAAGTTGCTTCGGTGCTCTCCCAGGCCATAAAGGTATGAAGATGGAAGGAGGGTGGAAATCTGGAGAAACTGATCTGCAAAGAACAAGGGAGCCACTGTTGTGTTCAACCTAGAAAAGAAGAACAGATTGTAAGAGCCAGACATGACAAGATAAAAGAGCACCAAATTAGTCATCCTATTTTTAAAAAAAGGATTTCTAATCCTGATGGGTGAAGAGTATTGTTTTAAAACAGGAAAGCAGAAAAATGAGGAAACATTTTGGAAAAACCCCAACAACAGCAGGTGATCACATACCCTCCAGCTGTCCTGATTTGGCAGAGACAACCCCAGTTTATCCTTTCCTGCCCCCCTTTTTCAGATGGTTTTAAAATGTCCCAGTTTCTCCCTCCCACTCTTTCCCTTTGTCCTCAGCTGACTTCCACTGGTACAAAATGAGTTTAAAAGTAGTTTGCACTCAACCCAGCAGGAAAGAGAGAAGAGAAGGGGGCAGAGTCTTGTCTTTTCCAATAACCTTAGGCAAAAGCAACTGTTGCAGCTGATCCTAGCTTATGTGTTCTTCCACATTAATAACTTTTGCCACTTTGATCACACTCTGATGTTGCTTGGCCACACATGTCCTGGTTTTCATTTTTGAAATGTTGGGGGGTATGTGATTGGTTAAACATATCCGCTAGTTTTAGGCCCTGTGCCCTGTGTCTGCTAGCTTGGTCACCTTAACCTCCTGGATGTGAGTTTTATTAGTATTTGAAAAGCACAGAATTTCAATCAAAGCTTATGTAGCTACATCCCAGTGCTGTCTGAAGTAAACTAAACAAAACCTGAACAGACCCAGTAAACAAACGATGACTTACATGATTTAATTCATGTCATAAGCCACATGGGGTCCTCAACTTGCAGAAAAGTGGGGTGCTTATTACACAAATAAATGAATAAATGGGAAACAGAGGTCCTTACAGCACTGTCCCTGAAGTTTTCCGCTTCACTATTAACCCGAAGGGCTCCTTGGAGAACTCGACAGCATATATGGGATTTTCTGCTCTCTTCGTCACCGGAGGTACTTCCAGGGGGACTTCATACCGAGGAGCTGTGGCATCGGTGATCTACATTGGTTAGAAAAGGCACAGACAGTAAGTAAAATGGAGTGGAAAGAAACTGTGAATTCTGCCAATTGAAAGATTTCAGAAATGGCAGCAAACAGAAGCGCATAGTTCCTTCTCCTTTACTTAAGGCAGAGGGAATAAGGAACCTTAAATCTAGCCTATTTGCTTCCAGCTGGAAGGTCAATGCAGGGAAGACTAGAGGGTGAACCCTGGCACTACGATGACTGGGAGAAACGGAGAAAGCTAACTAAACACATAAAAGCTCTGGAGGGGCTTTGCAAGTTGTATCCACAAATGAATTACACCCTGCAGGTTGTAGCATTCCTTGCTTAAGAAAACCAAGGGTTCTCAAAACATGGAGAAAGACATTTGAGGGTGGGGGGAAAATCAAAATTCTTGCAAAAGCATTTTGACTTCTAGGGGGCCCAGGAAAGCCTCCAAAGGTGGCAGAAATGGCCACCACGCTCCCTAGAGATCATTTGGGGGCATTTTGGAGCAAAACGTAATCGGGGTGGCGTTGCGGCCCACAAAAGCAGCCCTCTGGGTAGGATGTGGCCCATGTGCTGCAGTTTGCCCGCTCCTGTATTAAAGGATTCAACCAAAAGTTGGGCAGAAAAACAAAGTTTTCAGGAGGGATCTGAAAGAGAAGCCTTTCTTGACATGATGAGATTTTTCTGAACGGTGGTTTCCAAACCTTAGCTGAGGAGCAGGGAACAGACAGAGCCACAACTGCTTGTGAAATTATCGCTGGTTTTGGTTGAGGAAATAACGTTTTCAAAGAACAACTTGCCGGAAACCAAGTCTGCTCAGCCAGCCTGCTGAGTTACAATTTTAGGTATGCAGGGAAGGACGATCTTTTGCCAGATCAGGGTTGAATGCTGGTTCACCTAATTCTGTATTGCCCACAAGAGCCTTCCTCCAGCCAGAGCCTCTGGGTGTTTGGGACTACTCCCATCAGACCACCATAGTCACTCTGGTTGGAGGTGATGGGGATTGTAGTCCAGGACACCTGGAGAGTGCTGGGTTGGAAAGGCCAGTGACTTACAACAGGTATCCAAGTTTTCAGGACTAGGACACGGAGCAATGGCTTCAAACTTCAGCAAAAGAGATTCTATCTAAACATTAGGAAGAAGCTCCTGACTGTGAAAGCAGTCTGATAGTGGAATACAAGGCTGCCTGGGAGCGTCATATTCTTTGGAAGTGAGGGCCACGGCCAGCCAACAGTTCAATACATTCCCCACCACATTATACAGAATGGCTCACCTTGACGTGTAATCGGGTGTCAGTTTCAAACTCCACGCTGAGCTGCAACTTCTCAATGTCTTTGGGGTAATAGGCCTTTGCTTTTCTGGTCAGAAAACCCACCAACCCCAGTTCTGTCTCATTCATGCTCCCCAGTGTGTAGCTGGGGAAATCTGGGGGATAGAAGCACCAAGGTACCCCACTCGTGCTTTCTGAAGACTGGTCGCTGTCAACAAAACAGCATCCCCGGGCTTCACAGAGCTCTCGCGTCACCACTGTGTTCCTCTCTGGGTAGCAGTCAAAGCGAAGGTTTTCCGGAATAGAGATGCACTTTGTCAGGGGGGGTGTTCCATGCTGACTCCACCAGATCTGCCCAAGGACCCAAACGGTCACACCGCTAAGCAGAGCGGCTACCATCAGGAGACCTCCGCCCAGCCACCAAGCAGACAACTTTTGGTGGCACAATGGTTTCCCATCCACCGCCTCCTCTACAGCTTCTGGGATCTGCGCAACGTCTGTTGTCAGCTTCTGATAGGATTTCATTTTCTGTGAGCTGGATGAGGAAGGAAAAGAAATGCCATTGGAATCATAGTTATCAGATTCGAGACACTACACACAGGGCTGCCTTTGGAGTCTATTCAGAAACTTCCACCAGTCCAAAATACAGCTACTGAAACTTTCTTAGTAAGATTTGTTCAGGGGGAGATTTGTCTCCTTGAGGAGGAGAGGGGGTAACTTGCCCAAGGTCACCCAGTGGGTTTTCACAGATAGTCTCCCAGAGATCCTGTCCAATGCTCAAACCACTGTGCACTATGTTGGCCCTCAGCTGCTATGTGCCTTGAATTCAACTCCATGGGGTATTTGCTTGGCAGGGGAGGATTCTTCAGGGGAGGTTTGCCTTTGCTTTCCCCTGAGACTGAGATAATGTGTCTTGCTGAAGATCACCCTGGGGGTTTCCATGGTTGAGCTGGGACACAAATCCTGGTCTCATGAAGTCCTAGGCCATTTCTGCACTAGATTGTTATAGCGCTATGATTCCACTTTCAACATCCTATGGAATCCTGGGGTTTGCAGTTTTGGGAGGGGCCAGCCGGCCCCTCTCAAAACTGCAAACCCCAGGATTCCATAGGATGTTGAAAGTGGAATCATAACGCTGTATCAGTCTAGTGCGGAAATGGCTCTAGTCCAGAACTCAAACCACTGCACCTGCCAGATCTCATCCCATAAACAGGGAGACTTATTCCTCTGAAATGCTTTTAAATGCAGCTCCTAAACAGAGTACTTCACCAAGGGGTGTACAAAAGCACTTCCTTTCCTGGCATCTACCCCAGGTTAGTTAGCGGCAGGAAGCTGTTCAGCACTTTTGACCCAAAAGAAGACCTATTTTTTAGTCTACCTTTACTGTCTTGAAGCAGCCGGTCCCTCGACCAAGTGCCTCAACAACAGCTTATTATCCAGTTTGATTTTACTAAGTTCAAAGGTGGTAACTTTAAAAAAGCAATTTTTTTTATCTTTCTGTTGGGGTTTTTCTAAAATTACTAACAGGTGTCAATCATTGCTGGGAGCATGTTGTTATTTTTGCTGTGGGTTGGGAGGACGAGATCTGTCTCTTGGAGAGCTTAATAAAAAACCCAACAAACCCATCCACCCACACGCACACAACCACCACCCAAACCATAGCTGCATCTGTCTCTTCTTGATATGGTGCTAGCAGGAAAGACTTAAATTACTCCCCAAACTGCAAGAGTTAAGTGACTGTATTGTAAACCTTATAAAACAAGCCCCCCAGATTTTTGTTTAATGCTTGCCTATTAACAACCAGAAAAGTGAGGCACATCTCAGCATACTGAAATCAATTAAGCTAATAAGCCTTTTTTTTCACACTATACATTATTCTAGCTCTTTGATACTACCTTGGAAGCCATGGCTGAATCCTGGGATTTGCAGTTTGATGACAATTCTCTGGCAGAGAATTCTGAACATCTTGCAAAACTACAAATCCCTGCTTTCCACAGCATGGGGCAAGTAAAGTGGTATCAAGATGCTCATATCGTTTAGGGGTGAAAAAGCCTCCAACGATACAAACTAGTTAAAAATTAAGTTATTAAGTTAGAAATATTCTAACAAAAAGGAGCAATTTAATTACATTAAATAACTTTAAGTTGGAATCTGAGTGTTAATTTAATTCCAGAATTAAGTGATTCGTTAATTGTGAAAAAGTTCCAAAAGAGCCAACAAATGTTACATTTCCCCGTTGTTGGTTTTCTTTTTTTTCAAACCCAAAGCCTAGATTTCTTGGATTTTTGCAAGATTATGTTTTGCTTTTTATTAGCCCCACAAGGTTTGGAAATTACAATATTTAGGTCACAAGAAGTCAGAGTGACTTTGAGAGAGGTAATCTTCTATGCATCTGGTGTTTTACACTAGACACTACACACAAGTTTTACTTAGTTCCAGGAAAGAGAGTTCTACAATTCTTAATCTTGAATCTCTTAACTTTTGCTGGGATTCACATCAGAAAGAATGAGGGCATAAAAAAGTAGGGGAAAAGGGAAAGGAAGAAAAGGGATCTGGTCAGGGAGGTGAGGAGTGAGAGTTTCAAAAATCCATACAGCTTCTCCTTTCTTTTTCCTGGCTTAGAACAGGCACAAGGGAGAGATAAGAAGATGAAAACCTGGACGGCAGGTTTAGTATGAAAGGGTTCGTGCAGTGAGTATGAAAGGGCACCTGCATATAGAATTGTGTTCCAATTTCCACTGAGTCCAGCAAATCTGCTTTAGACTCCCATCTGAGTATACACAGCACTGCAGAACAAAATGAAGACAGGTTAAGTTCCATTACAGGAGGGAAATTCAATACAAGCAGCCCAGGGTAACGCTCGGACACTGTCTTCCCATCAGAATTTTCAACCACTCTCACTCTCTTGTGTGAGCTTTGTTGTATTACGGTAAACAAACATGAAAGCCCCCTTCTGTTTTTACCTCACTGCAGAGAAATGGAAAGCAAAACTTACTTTGGGTTTCTCCCCTCAGGCAAAAATCCAGACCATCAGAGATGACAGAGGACCAAACCTTTCTCGTTTATTCCTCTCCTCATAGGGGATTTTCCTCCCCCAAGTTATGCAGAGAAAAATATAAAGAAACCTTGCAAAGATCCAAACCTGTTCTCTCTAAATAGGGTGATGCAAAGA
Source organism: Ctenosaura bakeri (assembly GCA_948474755.1). Lineage (NCBI taxonomy): Eukaryota > Metazoa > Chordata > Lepidosauria > Squamata > Iguanidae > Ctenosaura > Ctenosaura bakeri. Next base: position 78,083 of record CAOLHI010003821.1, read on the forward strand.
ATAAAAGAGACTGACCTAACACAGAATTTTACAGAAGGAAATCTTAAGAGCACACTGAAGCTTTTTTCCCCAGTTGCATGGTCTTTAAACAGCTTTTTGTAATATTTGTTATATGCTTTTAACATTTTTTTTATATAGCCAGCACAATATAGTGATTTGAATGCTGGACGAAGCCTCTGAGAGATCAGGGTTCAAAACCCGTCTTAGCCCTGGAAACCCACTGAGTGGCTTCAGGCAAGTCACACTCTCTTAGCCTCAGGGGAAGGCAATAACAAACCTTCCCGTAACAAATCTTGCCAACAAATCCCTAGGAGAGGATCATCCAAAGTTGCAGTTGAATTAAAAGCACAGAACCACAATAGCTGGGATGCCCCAGGATTCAGGGAGTTGTAATAACAAAAGAAAACACCGCTTTCAGAAATTCAAAAAAGTTCTTATTTTGGACTACATACCTCAGAAGCCTAGGGGCTGCCGCCGCCTGAGGGATTATAAAGATAATAGATTTAAAAGTAAACTTTTCCAAGTTTTGATGAAACTATAAAACTAATAATGATTACAGTTACATGAGAAAAAAGCCATCCTTTTTCCTGAATTATAAATGTGATGTTGGTCAGTTGTAGCTCTGCTGCTTGAAGAAGCAATTAATTATAGTACAAGTAATTTAATCACAGAATCCAGGCTCTGGATATAAATATTTTGTATGTGTATGGACAGTACGCTACATATTATAACTGAGTAAAGCAATGGAACAGCACTGTTTTCATTCACGCACAGCTTCAAAATGGGAATTCCCTAAAACTAAAGTAGATTGAACACCCAGTAAACAAATCTTTTAAATATTATATAGTAAATAAATGTTACAATATATATAGTATAATCTTCATCATGCTGTAAATATTATGAAATGTTTTTTTGAAATGACTTCAGTGTAAATAAAAACACATTTCACAATATTTACAGCATGACAAATATTATACACATATATAGCATTATAAACATAATAAAAAGTGATTAAAATAAAAAATGAAAATAAAAGTAATTAAAAAGTAAACCAACAGTTCTCCCAAGTCTATCCTAGATCTCAGAAGGATACTGTTAACCACTGCTGTATGTGTGTGTGTGTATGTATATCTATATCTATATCTATATCTATATATAAGTGCTGTATGTGTGTGTGTGTGTGTGTGTGTGTGTTATATATATATATATATAAATATATATATATATAAATATATATAAGTGCTTAACAAGCAGAACTAAAGAATATAAATAAAGCAAAACATTTCAGCTTCTGCCTTCTTCAGCTGCTAAAAATGAAATACCTATGTATCTTCTATAACACAAAAAAACAATACGCTTATTTTAGTATTTCTACAGTAACAATACAATTATATATTATAAGACATATTTTTACAACTGTAACTACAGTAACAAAATCGTTGCAATACATATTGCACTATTATTTAATGTGCGGTTATTTTTCAATAATAATATTTCTAATCTACTGTAAATACTGTAAATTTAACCTTGTAGAATGACAGCACGCCTCCTTGCCCAAGAACACCCTATGAAATTCACGGGATCAACTTGAGGGTACACATCTATACACTTATTTCAATATTTCTATAACAATATTATATTATATGTTATATATATGTGTGTGTGTGTATATATATATATATATATATTATAACACATAGTACATAACTTTTACAGTTGTAAAATCGTTGCAACAAATATTGCCCTATCATTGAAGGTATGATTAATAAAGATTTTTCAATCATAAGGAAATATTTCCAATCTGCTGTAAATTTAACGTTGTAGAATGACAGCACGCTTCCTCGCCTAAGAAAACCCTATGAAATTCACGGGATCAACTTGAAAGCACACATCTATACACTTATTTCAATATTTCTATAACAATTTTATATTATATATTATATGTTTTATATATATATGTGTATGTATGTGTGTGTGTGTATATATATATATATATATATATGTATATATAATATATGTATATTATAATACATAGTTGTAGAATGACAGCACACTTCCTTGCCTGAGAACACCCTATGAAATTCAGGGATAACTGAAAGCACACATCTATACATTTATTTCAATATTTCTATAACAATATTATATTATAGGTTATATATATATATATATATGTGTGTGTGTGTACATATATGTGTGTGTGTATATGTGTGTGTGTGTGTGTGTATGTATAATACATAGTACATAACTTTTACAGTTGTAAAATCGTTGCAACAAATATTGCCCTATCATTGAAGGTATGATTAATAAAGATTTTTCAATCATAAGGAAATATTTCCAATCTGCTGTAAATTTAACCTTGTAGAATGACAGCACGCCTCCTCGCCTAAGAACACCCTATGAAATTCACGGGATCAACTTGAAAGCACACATCTATACATTTATTTCAATATTTCTATAACAATATTATATTATAGGTTATATATATATATATATATGTGTGTGTGTGTACATATATGTGTGTGTGTATATGTGTGTGTGTGTGTGTGTATGTATAATACATAGTACATAACTTTTACAGTTGTAAAATCGTTGCAACAAATATTGCCCTATCATTGAAGGTATGATTAATAAAGATTTTTCAATCATAAGGAAATATTTCCAATCTGCTGTAAATTTAACCTTGTAGAATGACAGCACGCCTCCTCGCCTAAGAACACCCTATGAAATTCACGGGATCAACTTGAAAGCACACATCTATACATTTATTTCAATATTTCTATAACAATATTATATTATAGGTTATATATATATATATATATGTGTGTGTGTGTACATATATGTGTGTGTGTATATGTGTGTGTGTGTGTGTGTATGTATAATACATAGTACATAACTTTTACAGTTGTAAAATCGTTGCAACAAATATTGCCCTATCATTGAAGGTATGATTAATAAAGATTTTTCAATCATAAGGAAATATTTCCAATCTGCTGTAAATTTAACCTTGTAGAATGACAGCACGCCTCCTCGCCTAAAACACCCTATGAAATTCACGGGATCAACTTGAAAGCACACATCTATACACTTATTTCAATATTTCTATAACAATACTATATTATATGTTTTATATATATGTGTGTGTATATATTTATATATATGATAATATATATATATATATATTATAATACATAGTACATAACTTTTACAGTTGTAAAATCATTGCAACAAATATTGCCCTATCATTTAAGGTATGATTAATAAAGATTTTTCAGTCATAAGGAAATATTTCCAATCTGCTGTAAATGTAACGTTGTAAATGAATTCTATAACAATTTTATATTATATATCATATATTGTATGTTTTATATATGTGTGTGTATGTATGTATATATATAATATATATATATTATAATACATAGTTGTAGAATGACAGCCCGCTTCCTCGCCTAAGGAAACCCCATGAAATTCATGGATCAACTTGAAGGCACACATCTATACACTTATTTCAATATTCCTATAACAATATTATATTATATATTATATGTTTTATATATATGTGTGTGTGTATGTGTGTGTGTGTGTGTATATATATATATATAATATATGTAAATTATAATACACAGTTGTAGAATGAAAGCCCGCTTCCTCGCCTAAGAAAACCCTATGAAATTCACGGGATCGCCCTGAAGGCACACACGCTGCCTATTCACCCCACTATTTAATTGTGCAGCTGCGCGCGCACCTTTTCCTGTCCTCCCCCCGAGCGCGTTCCCGCGCTTCCTTTTCCCCATGAATGAAACGTCCCCCTAGTGGGCGTGGCCACGCCCGGAGGCGGGAGGGAATGGGAGCCAATAGGGAGCGAGAGCGGCCAGCCTCGCTCGCTCAAGTCCGACAGCGGGGACGAGGGGCGTGGCTTCCTCCCTCCCTCTCCTCCTCTTCTTTTTTTTTTGACGTCACCCCTGTGGCGAGCCTCGGAGTGACAACCCATCCCGGAAACCAAACTCGAGCCGGGATTGGCCGGGGCGGCCGCGGAGAGGCGCGCGCGAGGGACAAGCAGAGAAGGGGGAGGAGCCGGCCGCGCGCTTGTTGCTGTTTGGCTTTTTTTTTTTTTAAGTAAGTCGCGCGGGCGGGGGAGGGGCGGGGGAGGAGGAGGGGGAAGAACTTGACTTTCACTCACTCAGTCGCTCGCTTGCGGCACGCGCGGCAGGGCGGAGGCGGGAGCCGGGCTGCTGAGGCTGCTGAGGGAGGGTGGCGGCCGAAGGGGGGGGGAGCGCGCGCCCAACCGCCCCTTCGCCTCAGCGTCCGGCGGGCTTCGCCTCACTCTTATTTTTCCCCTCAGAAAACGCGGCGGCGGCGGCGGCGGCGCCCCTCGCTGCCTTATATTTATCTACCCCGCTCTCTCTTTCATATTATTTTCCTTTTTGAGGCGGGGGCGCGCCCGCGCTCCCGACAGCACCCAGGTAAGAAAGGCTCGGTTGGGGGGAAACGACAGGCGAGGGGAATTGCGGTTGGACCGCTGAGGGGAGGGAGGGATTGGGCCTCGGCGGCCCGGCGCATGCGCGGTGCGGGTGGAAGGCGGGAGGGGGACTGGGAGGCGACGGGAGGGGCGGGGGCGGGGCGGGGCGGGGCGGAGGGAGGGAGGAATTTGCTGAGTCATGGTCCTGGTGGGGCACGTGGTCGCCCCGCTTTGGTGGAGGCCGGATGGTAAGCGTTCCTCTGGCCCCCTTTCGTTGCTAACGAGTTACCTAATTGGGAGAGGGAGCTACCAGCTCAGGCTGTTTCCGTACTGCACTCTTATACCGCTATTATTCCACTTCTGTTCCAGTTTAAGGAGGGGGTGTTTAGAATGCTTAGTCGGACAGCTCTTTGACCTCAGTAAACTGCAAACCCTAGAATTCCACAGGAGGCTGAAAGTGGAATAAATAACGTTATAACAGTGTAGTGCGGAAACGGCCTCACTATATCGGTGTACGTGCCTTTTAGGCGCCTTTTGAAGACTCTGAAGTTACCAGATCTCAGGGCCCAGCCCTGAGGCTCCAATTTTCAGGGGTCCTCTCCGGGCAGGAGGCAAAGGGTGGGGCAGAGTCTACAGTTTTGGAAGGCTCCAGGCAAGAGAAGGTGGCTGTGTGCAAATCTCCAGCTCACCGAAGTGCTATGTTTTGCAAGGCTTACAGGCTTTCCTGCCACTTATTTGTCAAGTTAGGGATTGGAGCACTGGAACTGGTTGGAAAGTGGGACTCGTGTGCTGTAAGGGAGCCTGGAGATCTTTTGGAGGCTCACGTGTTATGGACTGCGCATGTGCTGTTTGCAAAGTCTCTCAGGTAGGTTAGTGCCTCCCCCCCACATCTGGCTTTGCAAACAGCACGCTTGGAACAGTTCCCAGTGAGCCTCCTTAAGCAAAAAGAACTAATGAAAGAGGGGAGCCCCCATCGAACTGATGGAACTTGTCCTTAATTTGGAAGCGTCAAAAGAGCAAGTGGTCAGATAATGGGATGTCAGAAGGCGGGGGCTTCCTGTAACTGATCTGTTGCTGCAGTTTGCAAAGACTGCCCAGGGAGTTGTGAATTCACTTGTGTTCCTTTTTCCCTCCCAGTCACTGTGGCACTAGGGCTCACTCACTGCTCTGCATCCACCTTGTGGCTAGAAACATGTGCCTTCAAGGCACCTGTTGACTTATGGCGACGCTATGAATTTCAGAGGCAAGGGATAGTCTGAGGTGGTTTTGCCAGTTCCTTCCTCTGAAATAGAGCCTACAGCACCTGGTATTACTTGGTGATCTCCCCATCCAAGTACTAACCAGGGATAACCCTGCTTAGTTTCCAAGATCAGATGGGATCTGAACCCTTCAGGCTATTTTTGGGGCTGCTCATAGTACACCTGCAAGCTTTGTTTTGGCGCCTGGTATAAAAGGCAAGTTTAACATCGTAACAATCAAGACCAGCCAGGGAATCAGGCGTTCCTCCACACATTGTTGAGCTAGAACTGCCAGTACTCCTCATTATTGGCTGGGACTGGTGGGAGTTGCAGTCCAGCAACATCTGGAGGGCTGAGTGATTCTTGCGCCTGCTTATACCAAGGGATAAAAACTGGGCTTTCCACCTTCTATACTCCCCTACCCATTGACTGTTCTGGGAGCTAAAGTCCAAGAAGTCTCAGCGGTAAAAGATTTCTTGACATGAAACAGTGGTTCTCAAACCTTAGTCTGGCAGGTATTTGGGGTTTCAAGTACCAGAAGCGCCAGCCAGGTTGTCCAGTTATCAAGGATCTTAAGTCCTAAACACCTGGAAGACCAAAGTTTGAGAACCGGTACCCTAAAGGACAGGGGGTCAGGTTACCTGGAAGACTTCTGTCCTTGTATTTATCACCTTATGATGTTTCTTGGAATGTTTCTGCTGAGCAAAGCGTGGTCTGTAAAAAGGTCTGTTTTGGTAGTGACCCTCCGGCTGTGGAACAGCCTTGTTGGGGAGGTTTGTGTGGTGCCATGTGTGTGGTTTTCCTGTGGCAGGACAACACCTTTGTGTTCGTTTAGGCGTTTCATGGAGCTCATACAGTTTGAGGTGTTGGTTTTAAAATCTGTGTGCCTAGTTTTGGGATGTTACAAGTTTGGTTTTGCTGTTGTATTTTATGCAGTTTTGTTTTGTTTTTTTTAATTTGTGGTTTTCGGTTTGTGTTTTGTCTGTGTTCGTAGCTGTCTTGAGAACTTTATGCTGCAGGTAGGCTGGGTCCTATCATTCGACGTGGTGAGGGAACCACTACAAGTAGAAGATGCTGGAAAGCAGAGGTGGCAGCCCCTCAGCTGTTCGTTCTTAGGTCCCTCAGCTATTCCCTGCTCTTCTGGGACAGACCAGTGTGTGCCATATAACCAGTCTGGGGCCCTTATAAATAGCTGGCTTGAGTTTAGTGAAGAAGGGCTCTGTCCCTCCTATAGTGCTGAAATAAGATTCAGCTGCCAGGCCCTCTGGCTTCTGCACATGGGATGGGGTTGGGTGGGGTGTCCTTTGCCTCAGGCAGCATTGGCTCAGCCCTAATATATTTTAAATGACAAATGTCATTAAAACTATACTTAATTAAAATATATATTTATTCTGTGGTGAAAGGGGACAATTGCAGCACTCCTCTCTTCTTTTTAGCACTTTTTTTTTAAAGGCTGCAGTGTTGATCCAGCATCATAGGAGGGTATATCTTTGCTTTACAGAGGGGTTTTGTGCACAACAGATATTGCACTCTCCCAAATTGGCACCTCAATTTTATTGATATTTTCTCATAAAATATCTAAGTAAATATATGTGCTTATCCACTTATATCCTAGTGTCGTTCCAATAAATTCAGGGTGGTGCACACATACTTTTCTACCACTCGTATCCTATTTTATCCTCAAAGCAGCCCATTTGGGTATGTTGCCTAAGAAAGAATGGTGCTTGGCAGCTGAGCCTGGGCCACATTAGTCTGGCGGTCTAATCTTTATGCTAAACTATGTTTACATACAGTATTTTAGTCTAAAAAAAGAAGTTCTGTCCATACTGTATATTCAAATATGGCAGAATTAAAAGTTGCAGGTTCTGTAGTGAAAACCACCCTCTTGAGGAGTCTCAGTCTGACTTTCTGGAGTTTCCACAGTGGCTGTACACCCACCCCATGACACCATCCTTTCATGTTTTTTCCTAGCCTTTATAAAGATTTTCCCCCATTCTGAAGCACTGACAGCCTCTCATAAGGCCTAGTTCCTACCAAGGTTAAGCCAAAAGATGCTGATATTCTTGGCCTCATCCTTTTTCCCCTTTCATCGCTGGGTTGTGGCCCCAGAGAATTTCTCCAAAATTGAGTTGGGCTGAATGAGTTGCCCAAAGCCTGGTGTATAGTCTATATCATGGATGACTAACTGTCGAGGAAGTGTTCACTCCCATTCCCCCCCCACACACACACACATCTGTGGTCCAGACCAGTGTGCCCAAAATGAGTGGAAGTGATGCTGCATCACTTCTGGTTGACATTTTTGGCTTTTGTGGGGGAGTCTTGTGGGTATGTGAGGGGTGGGGCAAAACTGCTGTGGTTTGCAGCAGTTCTGAGATGATCAGAGAGGGGGGCTTCAGGGGTCATACTTGGGGGGTCCACGGGCCATACTTTGCCTGCCCTGGGCTACAGTCTCTGTAAATAAATATTCCTATTGGACAGAGTGGGGGCAAAGTGCAGCCTTCCGGATGATGCTGGACTGTGATTCTCTCAACCCCAGCCAAGACAGCCAATGGCGAGGAGTGCTGGGAATTACAGTTCAGCAGCATCTGGAGGGCCTCAAAGTTGGCATCTCCACTCTATTCAGTGTAAAGGTTCGTACTGTTCAGTCCTGTAGGTGTGAGAGGAAGGGAACTCCAGTCTGTAGAAACCTAAGCTATGTGAAATCTGTTGGCCCTTGAACTTTCACAAGACTAAGGAGGGTTATTTCTCTGAAATGTATAGTAATACAGTAATGCAGTTATATATTGATATGCAGACTAGTAATTCTGCAAGTAGAAATACCTGTTTCTGCCTCTTACTACTGGAATTCCCCCCTTTTCCCCAACAGTTTATAGCATACAAATGATCTAATGTGGTTAAAAGCTAGGGAGTCCCTGGCTTCATGTCTCACCTCAGCCCTGCTATGAACTTAAGGAAAACACTCTTCCACATATCTATGCCTCCACCACTATAGCATTTTTGGAGTTGGTGGGGAGATAACTATATTAACCTGCCCTGAAGGATTGAGACTGAAAATGATATGCCTAGGAAAGTTTTGGGTGCAAGGAATGGGGCACAGAATGCTAATGAGGTTTCCTTAGCGTAGGGATAGAGTACGTGGCCCATTAAATCTTGTTGGCTTAAAACTCCCATTAATCCTAGCCTCATAGTTAATCATGGGAGCTGTAGTCCAACAAGATCCAAAGGGCACAGCACTCTGGTCACCCCAGTTTAATGGCTGTGAGGAGAGGAGCCTGTGACATTCACAACTGGCTGTGCCCACCTGGATGAAGTGGTGTCCGTTTTATTTTGCCTTGCTCACAGTAGGCTAAATTGTGCGTTCAGGAACTGGAGTGAAATTACACTCTACGATTGGCAGTCGAAGCCACTGCTAGTGGTTAGGAAAGTTTGGCTTTGCGTTTTCACTCAGATGGGTATTCTGCTCGGTGCTAATTGAGTCAGCAGAGCCACTCTTTCTAGGTATTCTACATATGCAGTATTTCTGAGTCATTGTGTGCTTCAGACATTTGATAGTAACATGCACATGCACCTCTGACTTATCTGTTGGTACAGTCTCATCCCCATGCACCCTTTAGCATGCATAGCAGGCATATATGATTGAGGGCAGGTAATCTGTGGAGGGCAGTTGCTTGAACAGGGTGCAGTGCTTTTGGAGTCTGTTGCAAAACAGGAGGTGGCTACGCTTCCCCCAGACGGCTTGATTTGATCTCTAGTCTTTGAACTACTGTTGGCTTCGGTAATTGGTGATACCTTCCTTTGATAGGGCAGTGTTGAAATCCCAAGCAAGGATGTGTCATTTGAACATCTGCCCTTTCATAGCCATAGGACTTTCAAAGATTGCACGAGGCAGCTCTCCTCAACCTCCAGATATTTTGGACTACAGCTCCTCTCAACCCTAAGCAACATACTCTTCACATCATCAAGGCTAGGTCTGTTCAGACATATATTATGTCCTTGAATCAGTGGTTATTTTTTATATCCTCTAGAATAAAATGTTAAGAGTTTTATTTTGTTACATTTTCAGCTGGATGTGTGAATCGCCTCTAATTTATTAATTCCCGAATTGTGTATACTAGAACAATAAAAGGATTGAAAATGTCTTTTGGAAATTGGAGAAGCCAGTATTGAGTGGGCTGCCATTTAGTTACAACAATGGTGTGTATCCTGTGTTTTGGAAGTCCAGGAAAGATTGCACTAATCATGAGTGACACTAATGTATTTCATTTGCATTGTGCAAATGGAGTGTCTCTTCGCTGAATGCTTCTAAGTCTCTTTTGTGAGTGAGGCCATTTTTTTTAAACTGGCAAAATATCTCTGCTTTTCAATGTCTATAGAAAAGGCAGAATTCTGCAGGTGGCCAGTGCACTATGTTCAAAAAAGATTTGGCTGTTGAAGTCCTAACTGTTGTAATCATACCACTAAGTATTCTGCAAGATTTTTTTAAAAAATTGATTCCCCCATTAATAGGGATCAATTTTAAGTCTCTTAAAAGAGAGTACACTTAAAAGTGAAAATGAAATAGATGGGTGTCAACAAAGCCTTTCATTTTGTACAATCTGAAGAAGTAGATCGAAATCCACAAAAGTTCATGCTAAAAGAAGTCAGTTATTCTCAAAATGCTGCTCAGTTGTTTTTCCCAACTCCCTTTTCTCTTTTTTTCCTTTTAAGGCTGAAACAGACTAGCATGGCTGTTTCTTTTGAAACAGACGGTGTAAGAAACTCTAATTAAAAAAAAAATACGTGGGGTGTGGAATTGTGAGAAGTTGCTGTAGATTGGTGGCATGGCTCTGTGTGACTTTACAAACTAGGGACAGTTTGCCTTTCAGGTCTTCCAAGACAGCAGAAAGCTGCAAGTCTCTCATCTAGGTGGGTTTTTTTTCCCTTTTTTGGCTGTCCTACAAGTGACCAGCTGCCAAGAGAGGCTGCTCATCTTTCTTTCAAAAAACGTTAAATGTGGGTGGAAAATCTTCAGTAAATCCCATAATCTTTCCTTTAGATCAGTGATCTGTTATATTGAGCTCCAGATGTTAGACTAACAGCTCCCATTATCACTGATCATGGTGGCTGGGAATGAGGGCTGTGGAGTCCACAAGGACCTGGGGATCCAATGCCGGGAACAACTGCATAATTGAGGATCCAATAGATTTGTCTGTATTATGATTAGAAATGCAAGTGTGGGCTTAGGAAGTTAGGAAAGTGACTTCCAAAATTGAGTGTACTCCCAACAGAATAGCTTCTTAAAGGCATCCACTGGGTGTTCTTGAGTGAATCGACAGCCTTTAAACCTCAGTCATTCCGTTTACAGTACAAGAATAAACATGCTGGCTTTCCCTCTAGACCAACTTAACTACAATAGAAACGGCGTTTGATACAAAATGTAGCTCTCTGACTTTAACATTATCACTTCTGTTTGTATGATTTTTTTAAAAAAATATCTTTTGTCTGATAAAGAAGCCAGAGAAGCTTTCAAAGTTTGCATGGTGTTTTCTGTGCGTTTTGGTTGGCCGATAAAGGTATTTGCTCTTTTGTTCTGTTGCATGGCCAACCGAGCTACCCCAAATATGGTAGCTTTGCAGAGTTGTTGTAAAGCTTTACTGAATAGGAACAAACACCATGGTGAATCACACCAGAAAACTCTTTTATCAAGTCCAGCATCTCCATTGAGTTTCTCAGTGTTTTATCAGCTGCAAGTTGGAAATTTACAAGCAAGGCTTGAAGACAAAGTGCCTTCTGCTGTTTCTCCCCAGAGGCATGATCATTCTGATCTTGTGGACTCCAAAAGATAGTGGGTGACTGATAGTCATTGTTTAAAAATGTGTGAGCCGGTGTGTGTGTGTGTCGGGCATAGAATACCTACGAGAAGTGCTGTTTGATGCTGTAAAAATCATTATGTAAACACTCAGTGTTAGACATCACAAGCTGGGAGAACCCTTCTTCCCAGTTTGCAGAACTGGAATGCTACTGAACAAAAGTTCATTGCAATTTTGATTTCAAGCATTTCCTTCCGCTTGTTTTCCAAAAGTATTTCTCTCTCTCTCTCTCTCTTTTTTTTTGCCAAAACAAAGGGAAGTAAGAGTGAGTGAGGGTGGGGAGTTTTTAATGACACTATTAAAAGAAAGGCCTGTGTGAATCTGAAATTAGAAAACAGGCTAAAAAAACCGTAAGCTAAGGAGAAGTCGGAGATAACCTCTGTTTGTTGCCTGCTTGTGGCAGGGGCAGTATCCCTTTCCTAGCTTATTATTTAAACATGGGCTTTGTGGAAAGGTAAATAAGCAGAAAATAGAGTTTTCTAGCTTCTCAGCATCAAAAGTTGTGCACCCTTGTTTTTGATTTCCTGAGGCCCTCTTGGTTTGATTTTGCTACCCTGCTCAGATCACTCGCCCAGACAGCCTGCCATGGTTTAGTATTTAATGCATTTACCTTGCTGCTTCTGCACTGGTGAGAACTGCTGCTTGCTGGCCTGCTTGCTGTGTTTTCTTCCTTCCCTGTATGAAGATGTAATGCGGAGAAGCCTTCCTCCTTGCAGTCACTTCCTAAACATGACTGACTCCTGTGCTGCCCAATCATAGTGCGCAGGCACAGCAGGGCTGCAAATGAGGAATAATTAACCCTGTTTTGTACGTAAGGAGAAGCAGGATGAGAGAATGCAATGGGTTTCTTCCCTTTAATCTGGACTTTACCACTTACAGAAGGTTTTGGAAAAGGTTGCGTCAGCCAAGCAGATTTGGTAATCTCTGCTGGGCTTTGTATAAACCTTTATTGAGTTAATATCATTATCTTAGAAAAAGCTTCAAAAGCAGCAGTAATCCATAAGGCCGATAGTTCTAGCTATTGTCTATTATCTTCTTTGCTTTTTGACTTTTCAGGACAGGGCTTGAAAATATTAATTACAGAAGTCCCTATGGATTGAATCAGGCTTTTGGCCTCAGCTAGGTCAAGAGGTCCAGAGGGGTGCGGGGAGAAACGTCCAGCTGCTCCCCGTCCTCACAGCCTCATGTAGCTTAAAGCCTGGGGAAGACTGTGTTATTAATTGTGTATTTTGGGGGTAGAATCGCCATCTAATGAAGGCCAAGATCCTTATCAGGGGATGGAGAGTAATGTTATCATGTTGGAAGATATAGGGAATCCTTTCCACCTTGTCTCCCAGAGCCACAGCACATTTTTTGGATTACAGCTCCCAGAATCCACCAGCTAGCTGCTGGCTCTGGAAGTCAGGAATCGTAGTCTTAAAAAGGTAATAACTTTAGGACAGTTACCAGACCACAGAAGGCTCTGATTCCGCTCTGATTCATGTCCAGTCTTCCCTCGAGAGCCGAATTTTAGCAAAATCCTCTTTCAGTCTGGTAGCTCCTGACTTGGATCACAGGCAAAATAGGAGCCTGGCCAGCTGGGTGAATTCGCAGTGATGCCTCTTTCCAGAAAAGGAAACACTGACTCACCTATTTTCCTGATTCCCCCCCCTTCCCCACACATTCGTGATGAATTCAATGCTTTATGTATGCATGTAGTCTACATGAGTTTCATCACTGAAGATATTCATCCTTACTGTATTGTGGCTTATGTGTGGCAAGGGGGTCTCTGAAGCAGATGTGGAAGAGAAGTGGGCACAGAAGGAACAAAAGGAGGATAGTTAATGAAGGATGAAAGAGTTCTCCCTGCGCACAACAACCCTGCAATATTCATTGTGTGCGGAGACTGTGTAGCAACGTTGATGTACGGTACCTTTTTCTTAACTTAAGTGGAAGGGGTCTTGGTTTTTTAAAGATTGTTTGTTTTACCTTAATGCATGAGACAGAAGGAATAAAAAAAGAAAACAGGGAAGTAGTTCCTTGTAACCAGAGAGAGAGAGAGAAATGATTTAACTATGCCATCCTCTGAATGTCTATGAAAAAGTAAGTCTCACTAAATTCTCCACAGTTTATATTGGAGGGTGACAAGAGGACATTATTGCATGGGCAAGGTGAGAGCTCTGCCTTTTAGAGAAGAATTTTGCAAGTAATAAAGTGCAGGAAGAGCTTTGAATGGACAGGATATAATCCCCCATAGCCCCCTCTCTCAAGGAGAGAGAAGAAAGGAAATTAGTTAACAAGAAATGCTGGCTAGGGTAGCATGGGATATAGTAAATAGCTCATACTTTGCAAGCTTATAATTGGTCAGACTTCATTTATCCAACCTTTACATGCTCTGTGTGTGTGTGGGGGGTATACCTGCTGATGTATACAACACACTCTCTTCTGACGTGATCGCCACACACATGAATGCAAGGTCATGTGAAACGTTTCTCCCATAATAGTGAGTGGAGGTAGTGGGCGTGCATATTGTGTCCATTGACTGCAATAGAATGTGGCACTCATGGTTTTTTGTTTTTAAAAAAGGGGGTTCCTGGAATGGAACTCCTGTATAGGGAGGGCACACTGTAGTACTCTGTGCTAAGTGTTTAAATGTCTTGCAATCCAAAGTCTGGACAGAGTTTTCCAATCTGATTTTAGTGGTGAACGTTTGCCTTATGGATAATGTATTCAGATCTTATAGACATGGGGAGAGGTGGGACATTGAAGCCCACTTTCAGTGGCTGTTAAGCTTTTTTGACCATTCCCTGGGCTTTTGACTTTGCAGCAGTGAAGTTGAAGACCAAACTGCCTGAGGTCCGGCAAGAGTGAAGAATTTATTTATAGTTATGTTTAGTTCCTCTTTAAGGATAGAAATGGGGGAGTCCCTCTGGAAAGGTGATGTTACTTTAACTCCATGAGATAAGGTGAAAGTGTACAATTAGGAGCTAATGTGGTAGATGGAGCTCAGAACACTTTCTTTGAGCAACTTCACAGGCTTGCTGTGCAGTAATAATGGAAAGGGCAAGGGAATGAATTTCTCTGCTGCCTCAAATTCTCTGTTGCAAAGGTGGGATTAAAATAACAGTTGGAGCATGGGAAAGTTACAGTTTTAGACTCCAGCCCCAGAATCTACCCATCAGCATGATCGGTGGCCTTGCTGGCAGGAGGATTCTGGGAGCTGGCCAGGCTTTCAGGCTCTGATAATAACAATGCTGAGTGAGTGGTAAAACTGCTCCATGTGTGCCCAGTGTCTGGCATGAAGAAAGTATTATACATGGAGTTGCAGAGCAAGCTGGACCTTGTCTGCATTCTCCCACCCTTGGCACTATGGTGTGTGTGTGTGTGGATTGGCATCTGTCAGTTTGATTTTTCCCAGTTGTCTTTCCTGTTAGCTAGCTGCCAGAACATTTTCCTCTTAAAATTCTCCTCCTCTTCCTTGTTAGTATGTTTTATGTTGATCTTAGAACAGTGCTGGCCTTTAAACATGCATCAAAAGAGGCAGGTTGATGTTCTTGAGCACCTGCTGGACTGCCTCACCTGGCCACCAGACGTGAAACCATGGATGTGCACCTTCAGTAGCTTCTACCCACAGGTTGGGCCCTGCACACCTATTTCCATCTGCATTATAATTCAGACATAGTTCTGCTCACTGTATATGTCAATTAGGCATCTAACAAAGCTTTTGCTGCTGCTTGGTGTTCATAAGGTTCCTCAGCCCCTTCCTGGATCCAAACCAGGAATCAGCTTTTTTAAATTGGTTGCCCTGGTTGAACTTTGGGAACTGGCTTTGGAGCACAGTGAGGAAAAGTTGCCTTTTTTTGGACTAGGTATTCTGGAACTGTGATCCTCCAAAGTAACTTTTCTGAGCAATTCTATTAAGTCTCATGTTGATGCTCTGGGAAGAGCTTTCATATTCAAAGGAAGTTCTGCAAGATGAGATACGTAACACTGTGTAGGCAGCTGGTGGGCAGAATGAAGAAGTTTTATATCCTTATTCACAGACAAGGGAATGTGCCTTGGCAAATTTTGAATACATTTCCCAAACAGGCTTAGGCAATTGCTGGGAACGGTTGGCGTTTGTAGCTCCAGCAGTTGTGATCAGACCACACATGTGGATTGATATGTTGATTAAAAAGCTGGCTTCCTCTGCAAGAAGGATCTGGATGGCCAAACAGATTTATAGGTGTTCATAGCAGTGCCAGTTTACATTTGCCAGAAAATGGCTTCTAAAGCGATGGTGCACATATAATTGCTAAGTGGCCCAGCCAGATATCTGCCAGGCCACCCTAAAGTTACCAAATTTTGCTTCAGCACCTTCAGAGACTGGAAGAGCACCCCAGATAAATATGCTGATCCCTTTTGCTATGTTTGTGTTAGCCTGTCACGCTGAGATTGCAGACCTGGCTTGATAAGCAGGTGCTGTTTGAGTGGCAAGCCTCTGTACATAGTCCCTTTACTGCTGCCTTCAGCTGAACAGCCAAACAAGCTAAGATTCAACCCCTCATGCCCAGCTTCTTGTTACGTTCTTGTTACGACTGGCAAATAAGGCTGAGTGTTGAATCCTTGCTGGTTTTCAGAAAGAGGGGAGCAGGAACAAATGTGCCATTGTGCATAAGGATCCCCACCCTTGCGCATGTCCCATTTTATTGAGCCTGCATTCTGATTATATGTAGGGGTGGGATGAGAATGACAATTTTTGGAAACATGCAGTGTAGCCATTGAGGGGAGACAGGTCTGAGTTTTGAAGCTGGAAAGAGGGAGGCCTGTGGGCTACAAACAGATTTTGTGAGTCAGGGGAACACCTGTACATAGTTAATAAGGAAGTCCCATTTGTCTCCTGTGCACTTGTGCATAAGGGGAATTGAAAGTTTGTCTCTTTGCCCCTGGAACTGATCTGGGAAGCAGGGGAAACCTATCTCAAATAAACCACAATTCAAATGTGAGGCTTAAAACGTAGCAGGTGATCAGAAGATGGGAGAAAGTAGCAGTGAGTTTTTAAAAAATAGGAATGGAGGGGGAGAGACACAAAAGAAAGCAGGGGATTCTGTCAGCCTTTGCCCTTCCCAGGTCTTGCACCTTCCGTCTCAGAGCGTGCTCAGTCAGCCTTTCCATCTGTCGGTGGGTGGGGAAGGTTAGCACTTTGAAGATTTCCTGGTCCGGGATCAAAAGGCTTTTTGTGTCTGCCGGTGGGATGTGGCCAGCGTTTTCCCTCCACTCCCTGGTGGTGTTGGTTTTTATTTTATTTCTTTAACTTCCCTTTTCTGGCAGAGCTCTGCCAAGAACAGGGAGACTCCAGTGCGTCCCTCTCCTTGTAGGGATTGGGCTGGAAGGGAAAAAGGAGGGAGGGGAAAATGTGGTGGTGTGGGGGGGAGAAGGAAGTGTTTCTGGTTGTGTGGGAATGTGAGCTTTCTCTAGCTCTGTAAACAGCTGGTGACTCATTACATAGCTATGGCACTGAAGGGATGCATGGCCTAAGGCATGCTGTGTGTGTGTGTGTGTCTGTGTGTGTGTGTGTACACATACAAGGGGGATTGCAACCTGCTTCCTTCATGCCACATTCCACTCCACTTCCTTGACTTTTTCTCACTGCAAGAAACTCAAGAAACTTTCCTGGGGAGAGACCCAGCAGCGCCCTCCTCCTTCGTGCCTCTGGTGGCTTCACGCTCTGCCCTCCGCGGGGGATCTGCCGCCCAAGCGGCGTGGAGGCTTCCGCGGTGAAGGGCCAGAGTCCAGTCATGCGGGCAGGAGAGGAGAGCTTGAAAAGAATGAGCGAGGGCCTCTTCGGAAGGCCTCCGCAAGTCCAAGGTAACACTCCTGCTGCTGCTGGCGTCCTCCGTCCCAGCTCGCTCGAGCTCTTCAGTGCCCCACCCTGTCTTATCTTATTTCCCATTAGGTGGCTTGCTTGTGACTTGAACTC
Source organism: Ctenosaura bakeri (assembly GCA_948474755.1). NCBI lineage: Eukaryota > Metazoa > Chordata > Lepidosauria > Squamata > Iguanidae > Ctenosaura > Ctenosaura bakeri. Next base: position 95,564 of record CAOLHI010003821.1, read on the forward strand.
CTGGCTTGACTTTGCACCACTAGCCACGGCTGCCCCAGAACCTCCTGCTCTCTGAATCGGCTCCACCTTGGCAGTCTGAGACTCTCTTCTGGCTTACCAGCATGGTGCTGCCTGGTTCTCTCTAGCTCTTCACATTCTTCAGACCCTTCTTTGCCATATTGCCATTGGCATAACACCCCTGCATCGCTCTTCCTGACATGAAACAGGTTCTGCGTTTGGTCGTAGAGATCTCTTTCCATTTCTGACTCCTCTCTGTGCGTGTAGGGGAACTGCTGAATTAGACCGATGGTGCTACAGAAATAAATAATAATTCCCCTACATACCCTGGGGGAAGTACTCTGGATAGATCAACCTCCTGGCTCAGCCTCTTTACTTTGGGGCATATTTTTTGCTTTTCTTCTACACTCTGACTGTATTTTGTTCCAGATCTGCTCTCTTGCCAGAGGACTCCCTCTGTCCCATTTCTTTGCTCCAGTTTTCATGGAAAGCAGCAGACACAGTTGAGTGCAGTATCAGTATCTACTTTATTGTCGCCATGGAAGTAATTCTAAAATCTGCAAGCTTTAGATCTTAAACAGAAATAGGCAGTGTTCTCACAGCAGTACCCAGGAATGCTGGGAGAGGCCCTTAATTATTAAAAAAAGACAGGTGTCATCCAGAGGCTCAGAGGAAGCCTTCCTTCTTCTTTCCTCACATCTGGGGACAGGCTGTGGTTGCTTAGCAGCAGAGCTTAGGAAAGTTCCTTTTCCTTTTTTCTAGACTGCAACTCCCAGAACCAAGATTTTGGGAGCTGTAATCCAGAAAGTAACTTCCCAAGGCTCTGCGTATTTGGGGAGTGGCATGAGCTCTACTTGCCCTCAGATGTACCTTTCTTTGCTATATCACCTCTCTCCTTTTGCCTGTTGCTTTAAAGAAGGGGCATGGCCACCATGGGGGAGTGGCTTGCAGAGAGAGAGAGGGCCGGGCCCCAGAATGGCTAGTGGCCGCATGAGATTTTTGCCCCCCACTTCCAAAATAAAAGCAGCAATATCTCCTTGACTTAACAATTTTGTTTTCTTGTGTCACGATGCTAAAACTGCATTGACTTCCACAAGTCCAATGAGAAGAAGCACAGGCTGAGCCTGAGCTGGCCAAGCTCCCCCCACCCTACCCCACAACATGTTTCCTGTGCAGATGCGCTCTCTCTTCCCCACCACCACCCTTTGCCCCCTTCTCGTCCTCCTTGAAATGAATGAGCTTGTTGACCGTCTGTCCTCCCAACGTCTTTGCACAGCAATGACCCCAAGTCATTTGCTTTTGGGCTTCTCTTGTTTCCATGGTTACCGTCTCAGGGTTGGCTACTTTCCCAAGGTCACCATGGCAACTATCGGAAGGGAATCATGCTTGGGATGCTTTGGCTGGGTATCTTCTCCCCCTCCGCCCCTTTTTTTATGAATGATTAGAATGTGTGACACGATGTAGACATCGATGGAGACAAGAAAATATATTTTCTATTTTTTCCTCTTGGTGGTTGAAGTATGTAGGGGGGAGAGCCATGGAGAAGGGGAAGCTCCAGCCAGACAGTCATGGCCATTGCCTCTGCAGCCTGCCCTAAGATCCCACGCTGCTTAGGCGCGACAGCCTTTTAACGTGGTCGGCTGGTGCGGCCCAGGCTGGCTGGCTGGCTGGCTGGCTGGCTGGCTGGCAGGGGGAAAGAAGGCGCTGTGATGTCACAGCTGCATTGCCCTCTTCTTCGGTGGTAGGTACGCGGCTCTCTGACAGCCCCTCCGAGTGCGTTGTGCGTGCTTGCTGTGCGTGATGCAGGTGTGAAGGCTCTCCACTGAAGTCTAGACAGGCAGACTGTCTCTTGTGCCGGTTGAAAGGGTGTAGGTTTTTCTTGCTTTCTTTCTCTCTTTCTTTCTTTTTCAAAGAGGACCTAAGGTGAGAGTGAAGGGCAGCAGTCTTCGGCGGGGCGATTTGGGGCCGGGGTCGGCATTGCCTTTGTGCCACTTCTCCACACTGCTGGGCAGGAGGGAAGAGCTCCTCTTAGGCTCTGAGACAACTCTACCAAGTGAGAAAGTACTGCATTTCATTTTTTCCCCCTTGTTCTTTGCAGCCTGTTCATCCTCCCCCTCCTCCCCTTTACCTTTTGTGCCATCTTCTGATTTATACAGTATTGTTGGGCCTTCTGTAAAAGAAATTGCTGCTTTTGAGGCATGGGTGGGTTACAGGTGGGTTTCGGAACAGTCTGGATTCATTCACTCTTCTCAGTGGATAGTGTCTAGTATCATTGAAAAAATGGGGCATAATTGCCCCTTAGTTTTGTTCAGTGACCTTTTGAATGGGGAAGTGGAAACTAAAAGTTTACGGTGATGTTTGGTGTTTTTCAAAACCCTCTTTCCAGGTTTCTGGTGTTTGAATAAAGTTGTTAAAGTAATCTGAGATAACGTTTGTCTGCTTCGCTTAGAAAAGCAATAAAAAATGTCAGCTAGACACATCTGCTGAGATGAAGGTAGAAAGGTCAGGGTTTAGTAAAATGTTCTGGACCAAAGGAACTCATATTGGATCAAATTGGATCCTATCTGTTATACCACGGTTGGGATCAGTGGCTGGGCGGGGAGAGCAGGCGGAAAGATCAGACTGTCCCCAAGACATTTCAGAACCTAGGATTACCAGTAAAATTTGGTACAGTGATGTTGCCTGATAGGACTCTGGTACTGGTGGTAGCTGAGATGTTTCCTGAGCAACTTTATGTTAACGTGGGCAAGCGTGGACAAAACAACATTCACCTTGGACTGTTTCTGTCCTTCCTACGTTCTCTCTCCATCCTACTCTGATTTCTTACTGGGTATGGATTGAACCAGTGTTGCTTCTGGTCCTCTGGCGTGCAATGCCTAACTACCCCAAAAATCATGCAGATATTCTTTGGGGTCCATTACTTCAGTGGGGAGGCCAGGAGGTCAGAGGGTGTGCTTTGCAGATGCATGGACTTAGGCTGGGTCCTTGGCAACTCTGCTTATAACAAACTTGGGAAGCAGGGTTGAGGCAAGACCATTGCCTTAAAGGCTTGGAGAGCGTCTGCCATTCAGAAAGGAGCATGCTGAGCCTGACAGACTGGAAGCCTGAGTCAATATGAGGCTGTTTTGTTAGGTATTCATTCATTCATTCAATCAGGTTTCTGACTGCCTCACTGAGTACTAGCAGTTTGCCCTGCTACTTCTCAAGATCACTTAGGATTTTGCAGAAGCAGCTGCTTGCTGTGGTTTGTAATCAAGTGCAAACAAACAAGTGGACCACACCCTCCTGCCCAATTGGACAAAGGGAAAATGAATGCCTGTCCTGTGTATGCAAATTCTTGGATTTATTTACCCCTGTTTGCTTTGATGAAGGAGACAGAGGAGTGGCAGTAGTAGCTATTTGAAAATCTCTTTCCAGTTCTTTGCAAATGTGTCCAAAATAGGCATGTCTGTGATGGCTGAACAAGTTACTGAGGATGAGGAATGTCCTTCTTTTCCTGTAAGAATCCAGAATGAAATCATTGGCTTGTGAGCAACAGGCACCACATGCTGCTATGCAGGCTGGAGATGAGGGGAATTTTAATCCAACATATCTTGCGGTTACCATGTCCTAAAGTATGCTGGAATCTCTGCTTACTCACTTTTGGACTGAGTGGTTGGCAAGCTGTGTTATGAGATCCCAGAAATGAATGCTTGTTTCAAAGTGTGGGGAAAGAGTTGGGGAAAAGAAAAAGAAAAGGAGGGATGGATGGATGGATGGATGGATGGATGGATGGATGGATGGATGGATGAATGAAGTTAAATGACTTCATGTGGGAAGGATAGCTGGTGATCTCTGAGCCTATGTGGCATATAGATTGGGAGGCTATCCAAGATTCTAAATGCCTTTGCTGGACTGGACTAAACCTATGTGACAGGTTTAACTTCTTGCCTTTCATTTCTTCTCTGCCCCTCCAGTTGCAATTTCTGAGCAGTTCTGTCCAGGAGACGGTGCCCAGGTTATGACGACTAATCCAAAGCCGAACAAAGCATTAAAGGTAAGTTGGTACAGCTGGAATAGCTTGAGGAACAACAAGTGAGCCCTATATTATGGAGGACTCTTGTTCAAGATGCCAGGCACTCCACATTCCATTTTTCCTCCTTTTACATTGTCAGTACCACAAATGGTCAGTTAGCATCCTATGTCCACCAAGCACAAGCAGTCCTTATTGGACTGCTTCTTTCCTGCTTCCATTACTATCTTTAGATTTGGTTATTGGGGGCGGGGGTTGTACTCCTATAATCATCAGAAACCTACTGATAATCTTTCTCTGTTCTGTGGGTGCTGCTGTTTCGGCTCCACAAACACCAGAAATAGAGTGAAGGATTAGGCAAATTCATGGAGGATGGCTTCTCAGGCTGGTAGAAAAGCAGTGGCTTCCACCAATGGCTGGCAAGCAAGGGATGGATCGCTCCCTCCTACTCTGCTAGAAGATTGGAGTGAACTATCACTCACCTGCCAACCTGTTCAGTCATTTGCCTCAGTGGAATTCCTGGTCACTTTTAGCTACTAGACTGATTCTTAAATATAAGGCTGGATTAGAGAGACTTGGAGATGATTTATGAACTGTTTTTTTTATTGATCTCTGTTAAAATGGTTGCATAGCAGTTAAAGTATCCCCTTCTCTGGCATTCCTTAAAATGGAATTCAGTGCTGTAACATCTTGTATGGAGGGACTGATGTATGTGTTTTTTTTTTGTTTTTTTGCTGTACTTTGTCTTCTGGAGAGAGTTTGGAACTTTTAAAAAGTTTAAACCAAATACATTAAATTACACTAAAAATATTTGTTTATGACTTGGAGATTAGGACAGCATTCCGTATGGGGATTTCACCTAAGCTGCAGTATTATACCACTACATCAAATCTTGTAGGAAAATTCATGGCACTTTCACAGATCAAGATTCATAATGTGATGGCTGGAGAACTTTTGTGGCATCTAGAAACTCCCAGACTAAATCCTTGCATATTTAGTTAGAAGGATTTCAGGTAGTAGTCTGGAAGTTACCTTTGCCTGATACAGATGAAAAGTGGCAATTGAAGCAACCAGTTCTGTCTTCATAGACTTACAGTCCGATTCTATGTAAAACAGTTTTGTATGCTCAGGCCTCATAGCAGATTTCCTGAATGTCCTGATACGGTCAGAATTTCCCTGCATAACCATTTGAACCATTTCCCTTTCCTTTCCTTGGGGAAGAAGGACATGAGAAGGCCCTTCTGTGTAACATCCTGAGTTTGATGTAACTTCTGGAGAGGAAGAAAGGGACCACTCCAGTACTTCCTATCCCTCAAGTGATGCTATACCCTAACACTGTTTTAGAAAGTAAAATGGCCAAATAATTGGGTGCATGAAAGCATGACATTACTTGCAGTGTTGTCAGGCCATTGTGAATTTGTGATAGGATTAGGGTTGGCCCTTTCACCAATCAAAAAAAGGTTAGTTTAAAATTTCCAATCAGTTATTGCTCACATAGTGCAACATAATTGGCAAGTATTGTTTTAAACCGTAGAAAGTGGGAAGAGAGAGAGATTGTCATCATAAACAGATTTGCTATTTGTGCTAGTTACAAAAATATGTTAGTTAACTTTTTGAATAATGGAATTTTTTTAAAATATTGTGGATCGCTGTAACCTTGCACAGTGATAGGTAAAGGTTAACAAGTGGTAACAATGTACTGACTGAACAAGCGCTTAGAAGGAAAGAGTTGCATAAAAAAAAAGGATCTGGTACCCTGCAGTGCCCCATAACCTGTACCTTGCTTGAACTTTTGTCAAATTCTATACAGATCACGGATTGTAAGACTGTGCAGCTGGCTGCTTGACAGAGACATAGTCAAAAGCAGTCCATTAATAATGTGTTCATATTTTACTAGCAGAAACACTGAGTCCTAGAAAGAGGCAACTAGTACAAGGGCCAGCCATGGCATAGAATTTAGCTTTTCCTTGCAGTGCTGTTTGTTATTGTGAGTCTGCAAATAATCCAGGTAGCTGCCAGTAAATCCTGGCATGCTGTCTACACACGTCCCCATATCCACTGTAGCACATCTAGATCTGGGAAGAAGGTACACTCTCAAACATTCTGGATGTAAACAATCTTAAACATTAGATGGCAAAACCAGCATTTTGATTTCTGACCAGAAACTGCTGAAAACCAGTTCTCAGCTGGTCTTGATTAAAAGGGAAGCACCGAAACATATGGCTAAGACAGTATGCAAGAGAAGACCTTGATCAGGCACAGCCTGGTAGACTAGCTACCTGGAAGTTACCAATGTATGAAGGACAGTGAAGTAGGATAGCAAGGCTGTCCCGTCATAGTTCCCATCTCTCATACCCTCTGTGACACTGGTGTCCGCAGGTCAAGGAGGAGTCAGGAGAGAACGCCCCCGTGCTCAGCGACGATGAACTCGTGTCGATGTCTGTGCGGGAGCTGAACCAGCACTTGAGGGGTCTGACAAAAGAGGAGGTCATCCGCCTGAAGCAGCGACGGCGCACGCTCAAGAACCGGGGCTACGCCGCCAGCTGCCGTATCAAGCGCGTGACGCAGAAGGAGGAGCTGGAGAGGCAGCGGGTTGAGCTGCAGCAGGAGGTGGAGAAGCTCGCCCGGGAGAACAGCAGCATGAAGCTAGAGCTTGACGCCCTGCGCTCGAAGTACGAGGCGCTGCAGACCTTTGCCCGCACGGTTGCCCGGGGGCCTATCACCCCGACCAAAGTTGCCACCACCAGCGTCATCACCATTGTGAAGTCGGCAGAAATCTCTTCCAGTTCGGTGCCCTTTTCGGCAGCGTCCTAGTGTCCAGGGTGGGAAGAACTATAGCAAGCCTTTGAGAAAGCGAGGGTGAGATCCTGCCTGCCACTTCAGAGCCTGCCTGCCTGCCTTCCAAATCAGCAGTCTGTCTCTTCTAGAACCACAAAGTGGACATTTCAAAGGGAAAACTAATCTGGCTGCTCTGCTGTTCACCTCAAGTTCTTGTGAGCCTCTTGTGGCTGAAATTGGAATTGCATATCTTGTATGATGAGTTGCGGGATGGGTCTTGCTCAGCTGGCCCTCAGAGCTTCGCAGGCAGCTCCCCAGTTGAGAGGAGACACCAGGGTGCCTCCTGGAATGTTTTGGAATGAAACAGGGCCACCCAAAAATAGGTAACCTGGCAGAATCATCAGGTGCAGTGAATGGATGGATGAATTTAAAAACAGCACCCTCCTCCCTTTAGGAAGAAATGGATATTGTCCTATCATGGCTGTCGTTTTTTTGTAACTACCACAGGGTGGGCGGTAAAAGATTTGTCTCTGGGGCACTTGTATTGAGAGTTTATCAAAATGTTGGAGGTTAGGGGCCTTGTGCTTCATTTATGAAAAGTCCTCATGGGTGAATGTCCCATGGCTTACAAGGTGATGTAACTGTTCTCTCCCTCTGCCTGCCTTTGCTGTGTGGCCTAGTGAAGTGGAACATCTACAATGCAAAAATCGCCCATTTGTTGCTTCCCTATGGTATACCTGTGAATTGGGTATCTATTCTTAATGTGGTCTTTTTGCTTCCGACAATATACTCCTGTAAGAGCAGCTTTTAATCCAGGTTCCACAGTGCTGTAGAGAAGAAAAATGGCAAATGTTTAAGAAGAATGTAGGATGTGATTGGTGGGAGGTGGGTAGGAGGGGGGAAGTATTAGAAGAGGAATTGTCGTCGTAAGAGTCGTGAAGCTGTCTTCTAACAAGGCCTTCTAAGGGGCCTGCAAAGCACAGACATGCAGGAGAAGGCAGAAAGTTGGGCCATTTCCGCACTAGCCTGTTATAGCGCGATGATTCCACTTTCAACATCCTCTGGAATCCTGGGGTTTACAGTTTTGGGAGGGGCCGGCCTGCCCCTTCCGAAACTGCAAACCCCAGGATTCCAGAGGATGTTGAAAGTGGAATCATCGCGCTATAACAGGCTAGTGCAGAACTGGCCTTGCAGTGAGCCACAGAAACAAATGTGAGTTTGACACATAGCTTTGTTTGTAATCTTTTTGATTTCATGAGAGCTCACTTTAACACAGATGGTAAAGTTGAATGAGCAGTGAAAACAAAGTAATCTTGTTCAACAGATTGCTCTGTAGTTTCTGGGTTTCAGAAGTGGGGAAATCGGTTCCTGGAGATACTCCCAGTAAAAAGTTGGCGTTTCTTGAATGAGTACAAGTTGGGTTGGAAATGTGTTTCATGGGTCTGAGAAAATGAACTGGAGCAGCGTGGGAAAAGGTGGATGTTGGATGGGCTAGGCTGTGAATCTGCATGCAGGAGACAGAATGAGTGCCCATGGGTTTTGAATTTGCCTGGGCCAGGTAGACGTGTTTTTGTGGAGGAGAGAGAAGAAAGCAAAGTTTTTTGGGGAGGTGGGGCTTATTGGGGTTGGAGAAGTGCGGCCAGCGGCTCAGGAGAGTTCATCAATCAGGATTCTTGGCAGGAGAACAATTCCAGTAATGGAAGGAAGGAGGAAGAAGCAACAAAGGTTTGAGGTTAAAGAGAAAAGAAGAATGTTGTATGAATTGGCTTAGGGTGGCTGTGTCTGTAAGACAAAAAAGCTCTTTTTTAAAAAAAAAGTTTGGAAAAGTTACTTTTTGGATTTAATTCCCAGAATTCCCCCTGCCTGCGTGGCTGCTGTAGTCTCCAGTGAGTAACTTTTTAAAGTTTTGCTCATTTGTAATCTTTATTCTTTAGCGTTGTTAATGCCTAGGATATAATCTTTGAGGTTCATGGATAAAAGAGGAGGAGTCTGTAACTTGGAGTTAAAACCAGTCAGACAAGGCCCCGTGGGATGCCTTATCAGATGGGCTGGATTGAGAATGTTTGGAATGGTTTCCCATGTAAGATACTACATGCCTTCTTCCATACACATATGTGCCAAGTGAGCATGTTAGAGAAAAGGAGTCGCCCCAATATCAATTGCATTTGGGAAGGGGGGAGCACTAAAAGATGCTCCCATAAAATACTCCCCCATGTGTGAGTTGGGCTGAACTAACAGTGTGGTCGCTTTCCTTTCCCAAATGCTGGTTGCCATAGCAGGTCAGTATTTTCCTTGTGGTGGTTTAAAACTCTGTATACAGTCCTAAGCAGCGGGCGTCGGTAGGAGCAATAACTTGAACTGGTTCTTGTCCCTGCAGTGCTTGGGTGCATAAGTGCTTCCACGGGAAACAATCAAGAGCAGTAATCTGTCTGAGACAGTATTGTCTGACTGTCTTGGATGATGTTGAGTGGAATTGGGAATGGTGCTAGTCCAGCACCAGTGGCTGTGTGCCCATATGCTGTACAACTTTGGCCACCGTTACTAGTTGCACACCTATTGCTGCAGGAGTGTTCTCAGATACTGTCAAGAGTTATAGCTGCAGCTACTTAGCCTGCTGTCAATGCCGGATCACATGTATGCTCTTGGCACGAATTAGCCAGATCAGTGGTTCCAATCTTGTAGTAGCTGGGGAGAAGTGGAGAGAGAACAGTGAAACCAACAGTTAGGCAGACCAGACCTGAATTCATCCCAGGCTACAGCTTGATGGCTTATAACTGAGTCACAGTTTCTTTTGAGGGGGAGGGGGAATTGCATTTCTCCCAGCCTTGCATAAGCCTCTGAAATGCAACTTAATGTTCTCTGTTTACCTATGCTGCTTTTGACTCCCTCAGCAAAAGCTGAGGAAGAAAAAGGAAAAAAGAAGAAGATACTATATATTTGCTCTTAGATTTATTTTGGGAAATCCTGGTACCTCTGCAAACTTCTTGAGTTCTTAAAGCAGAGAAGAGGGTTTACAACCCTTGCACTGTTGGAGCTTCAAAAGCCAATAGAAATGGCCAGTGTGGGCTTAAGGACGCCTAGATACTTCAGATTGCCTGTCTCTTCCCTTCCTTCCTGCTAGTGCACCATGACCCATTCTCAAGCAGAAACCAAAGTCTCCACCAAAGCCAAGGGCCATCTTTTAGCAGATACCCTGAAAACAAGACAGGATAGAGTTGTTCTTGGTTTCACCATAGAGATAAGAAAAGGCTGGAACAGCTCTATCTACAGGAAGCTGCCTAGATGTGTGGGACTGCCATTCCCATCACACATGATGGGAAAACAAGCGTGATGGGAATGGTGGTCCCACACATTCGGAGGGGGTCCCCGTTTGGGAAGGCTGGTTTGGAAATGCACTTGAAAGCTTCTGCATCTAAGAAAAAAGGAATTGGTCTTCCTACTCAGTGCAGACAATACAGTGCCCCCTTCTACAAGGGCCCAGCAGTGAGTTGTTTTGCTAGGGCCTGTGTGCAGCCAGTGTTTAGCTTGTGACCCTAAAGTCTCATGCATGTGCAGGTAAGGCATTTCCTTGTCTCTTGTGTCAGTTGTGTGTCACACTTTCTGTTGAAATGAAAAAGAGAGATAGCGTTTCTGAGTGGCACTTCCTTGCAGAAATACAGCATTTTTTAGCAGTTTAAGTGGACTAGAGGTTAGGATAAGTAATTTAAACACAAAGCTGATGGGAGACACTCTGACAACTGTAGTTGCATTAAATTGCTGCTTCTGACTGTTAGAGCTAGGGTTTCACCCTTCCGGCTTGTATACGCAGATCCCATTTTACCCCTTGGCAGCTGTATCATGGTATATTTACTGCTGAGTAGTTGTTCAAAGCTAATTTCTGTCTTGGATGGTATTCCAAGGATCTCTAGCTTCTTTCCTTTAAGGCACTTACTGTCATTGCCACTGCCCTGTGCTGTGCTTTTGATTTTCTTTCCCTGTGGCTGTCAGCGCCCCAGCCTCCATATGCCTTTAGACTGCCATACATATATGGATGGATATTCTAAGGAAACACAGAGGCCAGGGAAAATTGCCATTGGTAGTAGAGCTACATGCCTGGGGCAGAAGGGGAGGGTAGGCCTGTGCCACAATTTGACCAACACTGTGGTTGGACGAATGAGGGCTGGAACAATCCTTGAGAATTAACTACATCCACTCTCCGTAGTTAACTTGAGAACTGAGAGCAGCTTCTGTTGTGTAAATGATAGCCCCCTCTTCCCCCAGAGAGCAAAGAAATGGGAATGTGTGCCTTTGCAATTTGATCAGAAGCAAGAGGTCTCAAACATAATTAAAGCTGTTGATACCATAGTCATGGTAGGTAATCCATATTGGATATCAATTTAAGGACCACGTGGAAATATTTGAGAGACACGCCTATAGATACAGATATATATAAATATATATATAAAAATATAAATATATAAAATAAATGCATAATTATATACATTTTATCGTACAGATTTTTTGTAAAAGTTACTGGCTGTGTGTGTATGTGTGTGTGAGCGTGTGTGAGTAATGTTGTTAATTTTCTTATTTAAAAACAACAACAAACAAACGCCGTATCCGGCAAGGAATGTGGGAGGAGTGGAAAGAAGGTGATTTGTTTTCTCTGGCAAACCGCGGAAGAGTCAAAGGGCCATGCAGTTGTTGGTGGAAGGAGTATGAAATTGTCTGCAGCGTTTTGATGCCACAGGGAGAAGCCGGTGGCATCCACTTGAAGTGCTGTCCTCCCAAGAACAGGGCTTCCCAAAGGGCCAACTTGACTGTGTCATAAAACAACCCAAAGGAGCTGTATAAGGAATGTGCTATCTTCTAACCTTTCTTCCTCACACCTGTACTGCCTGCTTTAGGGACCTTGCTGAAATCTTACACGGAAAGCACTTGTGCGTGGGAAATTATAGACATCCTGTGTGTGTAAAGCACCACCTACACTCTGTGTGCGTTTTGAGGTGCATGTTAAGGCAGCACCTCCTCCCTGCTCCCACCCCAGACCAAGTAACCTGAGGGTTCCAAGCTACCTGATGCCCCTTCCTACTGCCACCTTGTTTCCCAGGTTTTGTCCTTCCCTCCTGTCAGGTTTGTTTGACCGTCCTGGGATTCTGAATTTTGCTTTTACTCTTATCTACAAAGAGGAACTGGGCGCTTTGGCCTTCATGAGGCAGACCTCGCGCCCAGCTCCTGTTCCGTTTAGCTGAGCTTCCAACAGAACTTAGATGTGCCTGTTTCCCATCCTGGTGCCTTTTCTGAGGCTCTAAATCCAGCCCTGGAAGTGGTCGCCTCTCTCACACCAGGCTCATCTTGGCGCTCTCTGTGGACCGCAAGGCTGCTTTCCCTATCCCGAGTGCAGTTTGTTATAGGAGGGTACATGCTTACACCTTCATGTGATGTTTGTTGCCCCCACAGTTCACATGGCGTGCCATTTGGATTACCAACGTCTTGTCTTGTTTTTCAGTGACATTGCTCTTTCTGTCCTTGCATCTGCTTTCCTTCCTAGTATGTCAGAAAAAGGCAGATGATCTGGCAGGCTAGGAACAGCCATGGGTAGCCAGTTGGACTATTTTGATCTCAGTTGGACTGTTGTCCCCCTCGGGGTGTTGAGTGTCATTGTTTTACACGTTACAGAAGTGACTGTGTTGGACTGGGCTGCTGGCAACAGCAGTGGATGATCATTCTGAATGTAATGTGCCCTGCTAGGGGGGGAAAAAACCTGTGTGAAATAAACAGGCACATCAGGGAGAGAACCATGCTGAATCTTTCCCCCTTCTGTGCTAATTTATTGCATACAGGGTGTTGTTTTTGGAAAAAAAAAGGGGTGTGTTTAAAAAATTACCTCCCGTAATTAGCACAGCTGAGAATTCTGCTTCTTCATCAGCATGCCATCTCAATCTTCATCTTGCACAGAAATGGCTCTTGGATATTAGGCTTGTGATGAAGGATGTGTGCGAACATCTGAAGCCATCAGGTGGGGCTTGTTTAATAGAGAAAAATGAGAAGGAAAGCCAGTTTCATGGTATGTCTAGAGCTCGGAAAGCACAACTACCCGCAAATGGCTTTATCGCGTTGGAGGGTTTCCCAGCGATGGTAGATTTGAATGCTTCCCCCTCTCTGTTTAAAAAGAAATGGAAGTCTCTTGGTGTTTGTGTTCTTTTTAATCACTTGTCCCTTCTATCCTCTGTGGTCTACTCGATTTTCAGTTCATTTCAATATTTATTTTGTGCTGCTTTTTTATTATGAAATAAATTATTGATATATCAAGTAATGTGAGTGCCTCTTTTCGTAAGGCGTATACACTGTGTGCGTGTGTGTCCAATCTCTTTTTCCCCCTTTTGACAAAACAAAAACAAAAAAACCCAACAACGCAATGTTAATTTATTGCTGTAGAGTTTAAGCTGCAATGACTTTTTTTTTTTTTTGTACCTTTCCAATAAAGCATTTTCTGGTTTCAGATTTGACGTGGTCTGTGATTGTGTGTTCAGAGCTGAGGTTCTTTACAGGGCTCTTACCACAGCCTCCTTTAGGTGTGTTGGGACCTGCGTTATTGTTAAGAAGCATTAATTACTTCCCTTACCCACTCAGCCAGCCCTCGTGCACATGTGATGGCTCTTGCCTCTCCACGGATCCTGTCCACATCCTCAGGCTGTAGAAACTGAAAAGTACCACCAACAGTGGACAAGCAGGGACCAGGGTTACATCCACCCAGGATCTACTCTGGCATCCAAATCAGACTAAATCCCAGCAGTTTAATCGGCGAAGTGGTGAGCAAATTCTTCACAGTGGGCTGTTCATTAGACTGTTGATCAGAATGGGTGGTTCGCTCTTTGTATTTTCATATCCGGTGCAGCTTTATGCAGAAGCAGGACATGCTCTGAGTTCTATATTCTCCCCTTTCATGTAGTTTCAGGATTGTCGCCGACGCTATAGTGGTTGGATCCTTTAATGGCTCACTATTCCTACAGTGACTCCACAGTCCAAGACAGCAGTGGAATTCTTATTTTATTAGAAAAGTATTTATAAATAATTTAAAATGTACAAGTTTACACTCAGACTCCCAGCAATTACCTCCTCTTACTAGAAGAAGGAGCATCCGAAGCAGAAAGTATTATGAACGTTTATCACGCTATAGAAGAGCTGCACTGCCCAGGACACACAAGAGGCCGAAGCTGAAAAAGCTGGAACCCTCTTGCTCCTTTTGCCCATGCAAAAGTTCTCCCCTCTTTTAGCATGGCTGCCTCCCTGCTACCTAATCCATTCGTTACAGCTGAAGGTATTTCTAGAATTGCCATGGTTAGAGCGGAAACACACAATGACGGACATAACAGGTCAGGTTTCTACACTCCAGCTTCCTCCCTCTCCCCCATTTTAATAAAATCACTCTGCCAAATGAAGAGTTCTGAAAAATTCACTCAAAACACTAATTTTGTAATATTTTAGTGATTCTAACAACGGTGCTACCCAAAGGTGACTTAACCTTTGGGATTTTTGTGGACTAGCTAGTGCATCCAACACTAAGGGGATGATGGGTACTGAAGTGCAAACATCTGGAGCAGTAAAGATTACTCATAGTTGGGTTATTGAATTCATTCTCTAACTCTTTAAAAAATAACTCATGTGCCTCATTGCCATTGCATTACTTGGAAAAAAAATCTGGATACAATTGGTAAGTGGCTGTCATCAAGCTTGAAAATATTCAGTCTTCTACAAATGGCCCCTAAACAACATTTTAAAAGTAACTAGAAAATGTTTCTTACTGTATCAATAAATTCATCCCACTTGTTGCATTACTTTGGAAGTACAACTTCATTACGCTCTTGACTGATTTTTTTTTAAAGTTACTTGTTACAAATAAGTATGCTACATGTAACTGATCATTCTGAATGCCGCTTTGGACCTTGAATTTCTGAACTGAATCCTGTTTGGGCACGTGACCAGGGGTGTTTCAAAAGCAAACTCATAGGACTTCCTAGAGCCTTCTAGAAGAAGCAACCATGTTTGTCCTCACTTGCTCATTCCCAAAGCAGAAGAAGGTGGCTTGAGCAGCAAGAGATGTAGTGTAAAGACCAAAAAAAGAGCAATCCCTGTGTGTGTTTGAGGAACCAGCTTTCCAGTTTCCTGTCCTCCTCGAGGCCACAGCCTAGTGTCCTAGTCCATGAGGGACACTTCAGCTTCTCCACTGAATGAGTCCACCCAGCCTGGCCCAATTCTGTTCACAGCTGCCAAGATGAAGGAGGTAAGGAGGCTTTCCTAGAAGACCCAAGTTCTTGGTCTCCTCCTCCAGATACAACTTAAATCTCATCATCAGATATGATCAACACCCTTTTCTCAATATTTTTGCTTTTCCTGCCATGTGGGGCATCCGCTGTGGGCTCCACATGCCCGTTCTGTCCACGTTCCCTCCCCTCCGCCTCCTGCATGGACTGCTGGGTATATTGCTGGTACGCTGGGGAGAAATTATGTATGGCATCTTGGACGATATCTTGAGGGCTCATGGTCTCCTTCAGTCCACTGGAGATGCTCTGCATTGGAGCCAGGGTGGCTGGGAGGAGAGAAGGAGGAGAAAAGGGTTAATCAGGTGGGTTGGACCTCCTATGGAAGGAGGAAAGAAAAAGCTGAGGACAGGCTGGATGTCCATGTAATTCCAGAAATAGGAAATGTGCGTCATACTATCAGAGTTTTAGAGTTGGAAGGGGCCATGCAGGTATACACAAAGATGCCCATCCAACCTCTGTTTTAAAGACTTCCAAAGGAGACTCCACCACCCTCCAAGGCAAATCTGTTTTATTTTTAAAAAAATAAAACTGGTTACCTATTCTGTTTTCCTTTTTCTCCTGGTACACCTGGCAGGTAAAAGCATACCGGAGGGCGATGGAAGCAAAGAACATCTCGATGCATATGATAAAGTTCTGATAGCCAGCGGCGACTGTCCCGGCTCCCACGGCTTTGCCATCAATGATCTGAACTTCTGGGATCACCCCACATTTCTCTAGGATTGCCAGCAGCATCCCTGTTTTTATTTTTTTAAAAGAAGGAAATGAGTGTTGCCCGTAGCATCATTCCAGGTCCTATATACATTCAGAGACTCCCTCTCAATTCACAGAACTGAAGTGCCCCAGGTTCGGAGCATCACAAAACTAAAAAGAATATCAAAGGCCATCTAGTCCAACCTCTCCACTGCAGGTACCCATTGTTATTACGATTTCATATTTATTAATTTTATCCCAGAAATACAAACAAACAGGCTAACTCACAACTACAGAGGGGGAAAAAAGAATAAAGGGAACAAAAGAAAAAGAAACAATAAACCATATAGAGGCAGCCCTCCACAGTTGGAGATCTGACTTTCACGGATTTGATTATTTGCGAGTTTGTCCAACCCCTGCCTCAGGGGTTTCTTTTCCACAGGAACCCTCCCGCTTGGTGGCTCCATTCAGGCTGCACAGCCCTTTAAAAACTTGCCTCTGGTCCATTTCTTCCTCCTCCACCAGCTGCTGCCTAACCAGCTAAGAATGGCTTGCAGCCTGATTTCTGAGCACCACAAACTCTTCTGGTGCTCCTCTACCCACCCAAGGAAGGGGATGGGCAAGAGAGGAAATGTAGGGACACCATGCCAACCCCCCGCTCCTTTCCTTCTCCTTTCCCTGACCTGGTTTGGATCTTGGTGCTTGCTCTCCCTACTACACCTTGGCCACCTTTCCCCAACAGACACTTTGAAATGTGCAATTTTTCCACTTTTGTGGGGTCCAGCATCCCTAGTGAATATGGAGGGCTCACTCGCCATATATAAGAACTAGAATTAAACTAAATTAACCAAAACTAAAACTAAGACATAATAACAAAACCTATTACTAAAAAAATCCCACAGTCTATTATACTAAACACATCCTTCCTAAACTAACTAAAGCACAAAAGAACTCTGACCTCCCCATATTAAACTGTAATTAAAAACTGATTAGTATCTCTTATTTTGCCATTATGGATCTATATATGAAGAGCTTACTAGAATTGCCAATAATCATGATGACAGATTATTACAGCAGCAGGTTTCTTACTGCTCCAAAAATCCACAAATGGTTCTCAGTCTTCAGTTGGTCTCTCTTTTAAAATCCACATCAGTTTTGCAACTTGGGCAAGATAGAATTTGAACTACCTCCCTGAACTGCCAATCTCAGGTTTCCACATGATGCAGCCACAGCAGTTAAAAGTGGAATCATACTGCTATAACTGTAGCGTGAAAGGGGCCCTGGATGGAAGACTAAAGGAGATGGATCTCTTCTAGGAAAACTGAAAGGGAGGAAGCCCCACCTTGCCAGAAGGAGAGGAAAATCACAGCTTTGATGGTGAGGAACTTCAGGACCGGCTCAAAGGGACGCAAGAGGTCCATGGTGGCAAAATAGAAGAGGAAGAGGGCGTAGAGGGCCAGGCTGACAGAGAAGTTGTAGATGATGGTGATGTACAGGTAGCCGCTGTGGACACTGGGAAGCCAAGACAAAACAAGCCAGAGTCAGGAAGTAAATAAATGTATGTACAATAAACCATTACAGGTTGAGTGTCCCTTATCCAAAATGCTTGGGATCAGAAGTGTTTCATATTTTGGATGTTTTTTTCCAGATTTTCAAATACCTGTATTGGCACGTACATAAATACAGCAATGTATATGAGATCTCCAAGAAGCCCAGGAGTGCAGTAGCTGCTGCTTTGTGCCAAATACTATGTTTGGATTCCTGCCATTTCACAGATCCCCATACCTTTCCCCACCTCACATATCTTGTACAAAACTTGAGGATCTGAGAGACAGACAAGAAGGATCTGTGCTGCTACCACCTTGAAGGTAGAAGCACATGGCTGGTGGCAAAAAGTTTAGAGGGACTTGTGGAGGTTTTCAGATTTCCAGATAAGGGATGCTCACCCTGTATTAAAAGAGTACAATCAATCCACCAACCATTTGTGGCCCATATACAGAAGATACATAATTGGAATAGTTTTGCAGCACTATATGTTAAGGTCTATTTGGCATATTTCTTTAACAGAGGGAAAGACTGATGCCCATAGATGTAAATGACCTCATGCACCATGTTGTGGGTCTTCAAATTAGACCACCTGTGAAATGCAAAGCCCTCCAGGTCTGCCAGCTAGAGTTTATTTCACTGCCAAGCTTCCTTAGGTTTTAAAGAGCTCCTTCAATAGTTCCTTCTCTCTAACTGGAGATGAGAGCAGAAGAAATTCAAAGACAGAATAAAGAACCACAGGCCAAAGGTCTTCCTCCTGGCCGCATGTCAACTGCCAGCATTTTGCCCAAGTCCTTTCCTCTTTACTCACTTGAAATCTCCATCATTGTATTTCCCAAAAGCTTGTAGGATGATGGTGATGAGAGCCATGAGAGGTTTCACAATGCAGAACTGCAGCGTTGCCTGGAAGGGACAAACAAAAGAAATGAAATGGGAAATACTATAAGGGAAGCAAGATTCTCTCGGACTTCCTACTTCTCCTCCCCCTTCTCCAGTCTTCCCAGCCAAAGAAATACCTGCCCCCTCAAAACTTCACAATTTATAGACACCAGAGGCAAATCCAAGGAGACAAGGACCCCTTTGGGAGAGGAAGCAATTCCTGGGTACCAGCCCCAACCGTAACTGTTGGTCTGGGGTTCACTGCAAGTCCAGATGTAGCTGTGGTTCTGCCTCTTTCCCTGGTGTGCGTGCACACACACAGTTACGCTCCAGTGCTACTCACCTGCTTGCAAAACCTGAGGAACCCGATAGAATAGGACATCCCTTGCAAACAGCACGTGCCGTAGAAGCAACTGGACCTACAAACAAAACAAGTACCTATCAATGCTGACCTACAGCCAGAAACATGTTATGGAAACTTAAGGCAAGAGCAAGCAGGGCCAGATTAGAGGACGGCCTGCAGGCTGCACTTTGTCCACCTCTGACTGAAAAGAAGACCAGAAATGAACACTGCGAAGCCAGAGTAACCCATCTCTGTCAACTTACACAATCGGCTTCCCTCGGATCTCTGTCATGATGGTGCTCTCCCCTCCCAGGTACTCAAAGCAAAGGCTGAGGAAGCTGTAGATCACAAACGCTGCCAAAGAGAAACAATCGTCACTGAAAACTCACAGATCATCTCATGACTGCTAACTGCGGGGCCCACAGGCATTGTTGTAAAAATGAGGATAAAATAGCCTCATTAATTCACCTGCTGCCTCTACCGTGGCAGATCCAGAGTCAGGAGAGTGGTACCTTTGCAGCCGAAGGAAGATGGAGAAGGATGTTTAGAGGAGTCATGGCAGCTTCTCAGTTTGGTCTGCATGACAGGCATGCCTTTTCTTTCATTAAATTCTCACCCACCTGCCGGGTGTGTGCCCTCTCTGTCCCTCCATCTTCCACATTTATCTGCAGATACTGACAGTTTTGCTTGCCACCATGAGCGGGCTGTTGCTTTCTTTAAAAAAATCTATTTATATCTCTCCGGTCCTCCAGCAAACTCAAGATGGTTTATAAGGCTGTTCTCTCGCCCTCCCCTGTCTTCTCACAGAAGCCCTGTGAAGCAGGACAGGCTGAGAGACAGAGCTTGGAGGAGGAAGGGGAGGCCTAAGGTCACCGGAACCGAGGTTCACAGTTGCACCCCAATCTCCCCCACCCCACTAAGCACTCTGTTTCTCACACAGCCCTTCCCAAACTTCAAGATGTGTGTGGGATTGTTCCAGTGGTTAGATCATGATCCCCTTCCTCCAAGTTTCATATCTGGGTGGAAAACTTTGGGAAATCATGCGCTACGAGGAATGGCATAAGGAGCTGGGGAAGTTTAGCCTGGAGAAGAGAAGGGTGAGAGGGCCATGACAGCCATGTTTAAGTGTTTGAAAGGATGTCATATGTCAGACAGAGCAAGCCACTTTTCTGCTGCTGCAGAGACTAAGACATGGAGCAATGGATTCAAACGACGGGAAAAGAGATTCCACTTAAACATTAGGAAGAACTTCCTGATGGTAGGAATACGCTGTTGCCTCAGTGGAGTGTGGTGGAGTCTCCTTCTTTTAAAGTTTTTAAACAAAGGCTAGATAGCCATCTGTTGAGAGTGCTTTGGTTGCATATTTCTACACGGCAGGGATTGGACTAGATGGACCTTGTGGGCTCTTCCAACTCTGTAATTCTATGAGGTAACCATATTTGGGCCATTTTGGACCCACTTTTAAAAAAATAAAATAAGGAGAGGTATGAAGGATTTGGAGACACCATGCTTTCCCCAACTCTGCCCCCACCCCATGCAAAATTTTGCCAGCCTGAACTTTTTTTACGAACCGTCAATAGAGTAGTAAAGGAACAGCCCCTCCTTTATGCCCCAAATTTTTCCACCCAAAGAGCTGGCTCACCTTCATAGCAGTCCCGGATGGAATCGAAGTAAACGTAGTACTGGTGGCTGCCAATTAACAAGAGGCTCAGCCAGGAGTCAAAGGCGTAGATGGGCACGATGAGTAGGATGCGGATGATGTAACGCTGCTCGTTGGGGACGGTGTAGTTTTTCAGGTGCAAGAATATCTGGTGAGGGCACATGGGGAAAGAGATTTAACACAAGAACAGCATTTTTCCCCCAAAAAGCTACTGGATTCCAAAATCCAAAAAAAATCCAAACTACAGACTACTTCTGGTCCCAAGCATTTCCCATAAGGGAGCCTCCATCTTATGTTACTTTGAAGGAAACGTTGCAAGAGGAAGAATCGAGAGAGTGGCAAACAAGGGAACATGGAAGGACAAAGTCTGCCCTGATAAGCTCTTGCCAACGAAGAGAGATCAACAGCCATGAAACCAGTCCGTGGAATACCATCTTCCGCAACAGAACTTAGGAAAACTCTTCTTTTCAGACTCCAAGTCTCTTAGATTTTGTAAGGACACAAGGCCAAAAAAGGCGTTCAGTGATATTCATGAACTAGCTAAGAATCCAGTCACTATGGATAGCATAGATAACCTTCCATTTACTTTCGTAGTGTTTACTTTGTAGAGTGGGCTTCCCCAACCTGGTGACCCCCAAATGGGGCCAGGCTATAATTCCCATTGGCCATGCTGACTGGGGAGGATGGGGCATGTAGTCCAAGACACTGGGGTGGGGGAGTCTGGCTTACAGTTCCCCCTCCCAAAGAAAACAGAAAAAACTGGAAAGCATTCCAAAGAAAAGAGCAACATGTCTCAAGGGGATGAAAAATGATGTTTATTAAGTAAAAAGTGTGCTTTGGACTGTGGGTGTTTTAGGCTTTCTTCGCAGAGTTAAAACCACGTTCTGCAGAAGTTACTGATCAAGAAAACTCCAGTGTTATTTACTGACAAATTCAGTTTGCTCTCTTTCACACTACACAATTATACCCTTTCGGTCCCACTTTTGAACAGCTGGCGCTCCACCTTAGGGAATCCTGAGATTAGAGGAACTTCTAATTACGTTCTGTTTTTTCTGTGTACCTTCATGTCATTTCTGACTGATGGCAGCCCTAAAGTAACCCTATCCTTTGGGGGGTTTTTTTTGGCAGAATATGTTCAGAGGGGGGCTTGCTTTTGTCTTCCTCTGAGGCTGAGATAATGTGACTTCTTCAAGGGCACCCGGAGGGTTTCCATGGCCAAGCAGAGATTAGAACTCTGGTCTCCCAGGGCTGGACTCAGTAGCCCTTGTGGTGTCTTCCAGATCTATGATTCTATGAATATCACTGTATCACACTGGCTGTTTTGTTAGTGTCCCAGCAAACTACAAATCCCAAAATTCCATGGGATGTAGTCCATGCAGTTAAATTGCTATGAAAGTGTGATAATTCCATCCTGTGAAAGAGACTTTTGGTAATAAATGACGCTGAAATTATCTTGTTCAGAACTTTCTGCAGACCTCTGCCTTAAGCCAGGTGAGAACTATGCAGCCCTGCAGTTCTTGATGAACTGCTGCTCCCAGCATTCCTCACCATTAGCTAAACTGGCTGGGGTTGCTGTGAGTTACAGTCCAACAACATCTGGAGGGTAGGTTTCCCAGTTCAAGACTGTCCCAGGCCCTGAGGTTTTTGAGCCAAAACCACTTTGGCGATGTCATTAAGCTTTATTCAGTGAGCACCAACCACAGTTGTTTGGAAATTAAGACAGAAGACTTAACAAAAGGGACTATTCCTGTATCAAGGTGAACTGAGGGAATTATTCCTTCTCACTTATTTAAGGAAAAGGAACGTTTAACCCAGCCCCCTTGCTTCTAGCCAGAAGGTCCATATAGAGCAGAATGGAGGGTGAGCCCTGGTGCCATGGCAACTGGGAGAGGAGGAGGAAGCTAATTAAGTAAATCAAAAGAAAACCCTGAGGAGTCTTTGCAAGTGGCAACAACAAGTGGATTAAGCCTTTGAAACTGTGGGAAGACGCTGGTCTCCTAGCTGAGCTGGAGATTGGCACCCAGCCCTTTCCTCTTGCCTGGAGCCAGAACAGGAAAATTTGCACTCTTTCATCCAGCCTGCAGATGACTCGTGAAAACTGGAGACTCACAGCCTGGCCTGAAGATCTGGCAACCCTACTTCTCACTATCAGCTACACTGGCTGGAGTTGTTGTGAACCGCAATCTCACAATATCTGATTGGAGTTTGGACTCCTCTGTGATCCGGCCGGCTGTGCAATTCCATACCCAGCCTTAAAACAGCCACAGCCCAGAATGCACTGACCTGTTTGGCTAATAAATATCCTTTTTTCAGCACCTTAAGAAGCCATCTCCTCTTTCGCTCCATGCCACCTACCTGGTGGAAGGTGATCAAGAGCGCAGCCCATACGAAGAGACCCGAGACGAACTTGGCTGTCAAGGTGGTCAGAAAGAGCTGTTGGTTATCCTGAGAGGCGTTCTGTCCAGCCCGGAGCTGGGAGCCATCGCCCACGACGAAGGGGCTGGTGTCCACCACCAGAGAGAGGACATCTAACTGCAAGGTGGTACTAGGAGCCATGCTGGTGCCCAACAGCTCTCCTGGTGGAAGAGAGGACTGGTTGATGTAGGCCGTATCGTTCATCTGCAAAGGAGGAGAGAGGGAGCAAAGGCGAACGGTCTCAGCGGGAGAGGAGTCAAAGTCCAGCCAGAAGAGATAAAGACCAGCCTATGTGAAAGGATCCTAGAGAGGCAGGCAGGAGGACTCAGCAAACAAAGACGGATTTAGTTGAATATTTATAATCTCTTTTCTTCTTCTTTGCTAAGTAAAGAAGAAGAAAAACAAAACAAAAAATGCATTCCTGCAAACATCAATAAGCATCCTACGCCACACATGGCTAAAACAAAAACTAACAAAACATTTGCATTTCTTTCTGGATTTTTTCCCCCAACAATTGTATTGCACAGTTTCATATTTGCAATACTCCCCCCTTCCCAGTGTAGATGTGGGTATATATTTTAGATTGTATACCCCCTCACATTCTTGGGTGACCTTGGGCAAGACACCCTCTCTCAGCCTCAGAGGTAGATGAGGGCAAACTCCTTTGAATAAATCTTGCCAAGGAAACCCCATGATAAAGTTGCCTTAGGGTGGCATGAAGGCACACAACAACTTGCTTATAGAAGGTGATATAGAGCAGAAAAGAGGGTGAGCTCTTGCACTAGAGCAACTGGGAGGGAAGGAAGAAGTCAATGCATCCCCCCCCCGAAAGTCTTTGCAAGTTGCAACCCCAAATAAAGCCATGCAGATTGTACCAAACTGCTGCTCTCCCTTCTGAGCTGGACATTTGTACCCAGCCCTTCCTTCTTGCCTGAAGTTGAGCCCCCAAAACTGGAAATTTGCACTCCTGTCTCCTGCCCAGAGATGACCCCTGAAAACTAGAGAGTCACAGCCAGACCCTGAGACCTGAGACCCCTAAAGCCAAGATTCCTTCAAGGATGACAGGCAATACCAGCCCCCCTTTCAGCCTTCAATTTGGATTTTCTTTTATTCTCTGTGTGGCTCTCCTTTACAGTTTGCTCAATCCACACCCTACACACCAATCAGCAAAACAATGAAATAAGAAGGCCACCTTGCCCCCACCGAAAGGTTGTAAAATAGACAAATATTGAGGCTCAAGAGATGGAGAAGAAATGGACAGGCAAAGCCAGCACATTCTGAATATCTGGTTCCCAGCGCCAGCCTAATAATATACTCATATTTTTAGGGTGAGCGCACGGCCTGAGGCCTCTGAGCAACCAACTTTCCATCTTTAGATGTTCATTCCTTACATATATCCAATCTATTCTTGGCTCTCTTTTTTAAAAAGAAAGAAAATTACTGCATTTTCTGATAAAGGCAGCTCTTACAAGGAGCACACCCTTGAACTCCCTCCCCCAAGCTGGTGTTGGTGGGGGGGGATTCTGGGAACTGTAGTCCCTAAAAGTAATGTTCACCAGCTCTAATTTTGCCTCTCTCTTCTTAGAGGCCGGTGCCAAGCCCCAAATTAGAAAGATGCCAGACTGATAAGAAAAAAATGACTTTGTCATTTAGTTCTTCACAAAAAATCACAGTCTATTTCCGCCAGTAGCAGACTCTTGGAGATCAATAAAGTGTATATCCACACTACACAATTGCAGCACTTTGATAGTATTGTAACAGCCATGGCTCCACCTTAGGGAATCCTAGGATTTATAGTTTCCTGAGATACTTAGAATTCGCTGGCAGTGGGAAATCCACTAGATAATTTTTAGTATTTTTTTTTTAAAAAGCCCTTACAAATCCCAAAGTTCCATAGGATGGTGCCATGGCCAATATAATGGTATCAAACTGCTATAATTGCACAATGTGGATGCACCCAAGTCAAAGAATAAAATCTTATACCTATTTCCCTTCACTTGACTGGCCTCAGAGGCCAGGGATGGGGCCAGTGCCAGACAAGGCCCTATCTATTTTTGCCTTGTTCCTCCGAAGCACTTTGTGTACACAGATGGCACTATATAAAAATAAATCATTCATCAACACACCCAGTTCCAGAAAGGCCATGCAGGAGACACACGCTCTTGCAGACGGAGTAAATAAATACAAGGATTCAGCTAGCAAAGGAGTGGGTGGAGCATGACATGGGAACTGGGTACCTCAACCCTAGTGATGCCCTGGCATTCAAGGGACAGTCCTTATACTTTGGTCCCAGCCATCAGCGTTCAAATCTATGGTCCGCCATGGAAGCCCACGGAGTAACACTGGGCAAGTCACACTGTCTCAGCCTCAGAGGAAGGCAAAGGCAAACCTCCACTGAATAAATCCTGCCAAGAAAACCCCATGATAGTTTCACCTTAGGCTTGCCATAAGCTGGAAACAACTCGACGGCACACAACAAGAACAGCCGTACTTCAGCAGTGGCAGTGGGATAGGATCCTCTGATCAGCAGCTGGAAAAGTTCAAGGTTTTTTGGACTATAACTCCCAGAATCCCCCAGCCAATAGGGACCCATTCTGAGAGTGGGATTCCCCAAAAATAACTTTACTGACCCCTGTTTACACTTGGCTTCCCCAACTCAGGAAGCACACGGTGCAAGATGGGTGCATATATGGAAGGAGTGCCTCTCCTGGAAGAGGCATTCTGCCATCCTTCCCTCCGAAGGGCAGGAATGCCTCTTCTCAAAACAGCCTCTGACCCCAGCTAATCTCCAAATGGTGCCCGACGCTCATTAAGAACGTCCCTTAAAGCTAATCAACCATTTACAGAAATTGTAACTGGGCAAGAACAAAGTTGCCTGATGACAATTTTCCAAAACGCAACTCATCCAGCCACTTAACTGCTTCAAGGTGGCAGCCTTAATAATAATAATGAAGTCATCCAGCCTTTAAAGAATCATTAAAGAATCTTGCCAATTCATTAGCTGACTGCTTAGGTCTCCTGGCAACCCTTCATTGATTTAATCAGCTGATATTTAGCAGAATTTCTTCATTACTATACCTTCCATTCAGGTCCCTTTGTGTTAATAAAAGAAACCACTGGGTCATAAACAAAAGCTATGCTTGTTCTCAGAAGAAAAAAATTTTTTTTTTAATATCACCAAACACCCCTTTATTATCATATAGCTCTAACCAAAATGAAAACATTTTAACCTTTTGCTCCATTAATTAAAGTTTGCCTTCCTATGCCTGTGAATCTCGGGGGTCATTAATTCACCAGTTAAACTGATCAAAGGCTGCAGATGTACAGGAAGATTTTCATAGGCCCCAGAGCTTGGAAAAATTATAATTTTTTGGACTCCATTACCTCCAATTTTGGAGTCCAAAATCCTTCCCAAGATCTAGCAAATCCTTCCAGAAATAAAATCATAGAGTTGGAAGAGACCCTAAGGACAGTTCAATCCAACCCCGTTCTGCCATGCAGAAATACACAATCAAAACACTCCCAACGGATGGCCATCAAAACCTCTGGTTAAAAACCTTCAAAGAAGAAGACTCTACCACACTCTGAGGCAATGTATTCCACTGTCAGACTGCTCCTTCCATCAGGAAGTTCTTCCTAATGTTTTAGGTGAAATCTTTTTTCTTGTAATTTGAATCCATTGCTCCATGTTCTAGTCTCTGGAGCAGCAGAAAACAAACTTAGTCCATCTTCCACGTGACATCCCTTCAAATATTTAAACGTGGCTATGGTATCACTTCTTAACTTTCCCCTCCCCAGACTAAAACATACACAAGTCCCTAAGCCATTGCTCACCGGGCATATTTTCAGGTGAGCTTTAAAAAACTACCGTTTTCACAAGCTTACCCGTTGCAAGGCTGAAACGGATCTCAGAAACACTTTGCTATTGCTCTGTTTCTACCAAAAGAATCTATTCCCTCCGCCCCCATTTCTTTCTGCTGATCAAGTGAGTCTTTCTTCCTGTCCCCATGGCAAACATATCTACTTACTCACCCCAAAGGCTTTGACTTTGCAGAAAGAGGGCGTCTAAAGTGTTAAGCTAAGAAATACACTGGAGTCTAAAAATACTCCCCTCTTCCTCGTCCAGAGCAGACGGCAATGAAAGGAAGCATGGGGTAGAGAAATCCACGGCTCAGAAGAGGAGACCCATAGCTTCTGGAGAGCTGCGGAGGGTGTGCCACTGAGAAAAAGCTCAGAGCTCACCCCTCAATCTCTACACTTAGAGAAAAGACACGCCATTGGAAAAAGACAGAGAAGAAGCTGAGATTACCAAGGTGGTGGCTGACGTCAAGTCCCTCTGGAGAATTCTATGCCCAGCTTAGTCAAGGTGAGCTCACCCATAGCAAACAGGGACCTGGCAAAGGAAATGGCACTTGGGGCCAACCTGATACACCGTGGCACAATCCATGGCATGTAAACATTAACAGACCTGCAAAGATCTCACCGGGTTGGCAATGGAGCAGCGGGAAAGGAAACGAGAAGGGAAAATGCTCCCACTCCCTGTGCTATCGTCAGGCAGTTCCCTTCCTTGTTTGCTTTGTGACTGTGCCCGGGAGCAAGGTGGGAGAGGCATTTTTTCCTGAAGTTTGAAGCCATTGCTCCATGTCCTAATCTCTGAAGCAGCAGAAAACAGACTTGCTCCATCCTCCATATGGCATCCCTTCAAATGTTTAAACAAGGCGATCATGTCACCTCTTAACCTTCTCTTCTCCAGGTTAAACATGCCCAGCTCCCTAAGTCTCTCCTCATAGGCCATTCTACCATTTTGGACTAGATAGGACTTTGGTGTAATCCAGCAGAACTCTTAATATACTCTTTCGAGAATTCCTTGAACTGGGAGGGTAAAGAGAAATGAAATACTGGGTAGAAAAACAGAGAGAGCATACTACATGTCTGCCCCGGCAGGAGTGAAAAGAAGCTTGGGAATCTACTGGTAGATCTTTGGGCGACCCACAGTGGACAAGCAAGAACTGGTACAGAAAAGCACATATTGTAATCCACAAGCCAGGGAAGAGACAGGACTCCACCTGCTTACTGATAGTCTATATTTTATTCTTAAAAACCCTTGAGGAAAGCAATCCACATCAGACAGCCTTGAAAGGTGTCTCGCCACAGTCTCTCTCCCCTTCGTTTTTTTCTGACCCTCTTGTGAAAGGTATAAATAAATAAAAAGTTAGATACCTATGCCCCCTTTTATTGTTTAACAATCCAGTTTTTGGAGATTTTTTTTTTTGCCAACTCCAGAAATTTCGGCTGTTGATATACTGAATGCCCCCGAAGAAGGCCATTCAGATCAACATGTGGGCCAAAGCCTGCTGGGCTTTCTACAGAATTCATCGAGGCTTTTAAAGAATGAAATACAGAAGCATCAGTAAGCAAGTAGAGACTTTCCTGCTCCTTTGTGTGTGGGCCAACAACAGTTTCTGTCTCCCAGTTCTTCACCAGGGCAATGCAAAGTGGTTTTCCCACTGGGCTGCTGAAAGAAAGAAAGCTTCTGGTTAACCAGAAGTAGAGTCATCTCCTATCAACTTCTTAAAAGAATGATATTAAAAAGGTATATTCACACTGCCTTCTGAAAAGTTGGAGCAACAAGCAACAGCGTGGCTGAGCCAATGGGGGAAAAAAGGCAGAAGGACCAAGAATATCAGATGCAATTTGGGATGTACTTTTCCAAGACAAAGCTCGGACACCCAGCCAGGCATTGGGAAGGAAAGGAAGAACTAAGATAGATCAGAAGTCTTTATGGAAATAATCTGCTCTACGGGTCACATATCTGCTTTTCCTGCCTTGTTCATTCAAGGAAAAGACTGATCCTTCTTTTTCATAAAAGCAACAACCTGTAATAACGTCCCAGCAGTCTACCTCGTAAGGTGGTTGTGCAAGAGCAAGCACACAGGTGTGTAGTCAGGCTAGTCAGGTATGGCAAGGCCTCTGGGCTGCAAGGCAACGGAGGGCTACCAAAGGCCAACTGCCGCTTCCAGGAAGAGGAGAGGAGGAAGAACACAGTGCTGTGGATAGGAGGCTCCCCTCAGGCGACTCATTTCAGCAGAAAATCACCGATCCCCAACTAAGTTCCCCATAGATTAGCATCTTCCTAGTGCCAGTTTGGCAAAAGAGCTCCAGCACTGAGGCGCTACGGACCATTAATGGCTCCTAACGATGAGAAAACAAGCATCACATCCGCATAATCGGTACAGGGAGTATCATCTATGTTCCAAGTTAATGGCGAATATCAAGGACTTGTACATACAAACAACAGGTAAAGTGGGTCAAACCGACCTTGGAGCTGGCTGTACCACTTTCTGAATGATGGTGAGGGAAAGCATAGGGTGGAACACAGTCCTGTATTTGGTTGTTGATCTTCAAGTCATTTCCAACGTATGGCAACCCTAAGGTGAACCCCTGATCCTGCAATTTTACCATCAGTATCTATGCAGCTTCCGTAAGAGCCAGTTTACACTTAACCTTACGCCTTGAAACTTTTTTGCATCACATAAATAACGAAGTCTGTGGGAAGCCAGTTTGGACACCTCGCCTGGGAAGATAATCTAAACATCTGCCCAGGGATGTTATTCTGATGGAAATTATCCTTCCATACTCACAGTGTAAAGTGGCTTACTGGTGTTGTGTATCTTCAAGTTGTTTCACACATATGGTAACCCTAAGGTGAACTTATGACAGGGTTTCCTTAATAGGATTTATTCAGTGTGTTTTGCTTTTGCCTCCCTCTGAGGCTGAGAGAGCGTGACTTGCCCAAGATCACCCACTGGGTTTCCATGGCTGAGTGGAGATTGGAATCCTGGGCTCCCAGAGTCCTGGTCCAACACTCAAAACACTACATCATGCTCATAAATAATTATTTAATAATATTCAATCCAATTAAATAAATAAAACTAAACATCACAGCTAAATAATTCATTTTTCCCTGTAACAAAGATCTAACTATATTGCATTATGACTGTTCGTTATAAAGGTATCACTTCAATCCCCTGGCACAAGTCAAAGTCAACCTCATCACCACAAGGGATATTTTGAGGCCTGGCTTTAGTATCTTGGATTCCTTCATTAAAGTTCAGACTGAAGCCAGGAGCAGATCAACTCACCCAGCTGAGGTGGATGCCACCAGCCATTACTGAGAGAGATTCAACAGAAAGCTGGTCTTGAAAATCAGAAGACTTTTTCCAGCTGGGTTCTTGCCACCCATGAGTTTGTCGGTCAGTAGTGAAACTCTCTCCTTTCACCTACTTACCTCACCGGATGGCCGGTAAATAAGCAAAGCATGCGCACCAGAGCCACACCTGAAGCTCTTGTTTGCTCTGAGCTCAGGTGGAATGAGTGGCCGGGAGCTCACAGCATCTCTAGATAGACAGGTTGGCTCATACCACCGAGTGAGCTAGCTGTCTGTCTGTCTGTCTGTCTGTCTGTCTCTCTCTCTCTCTCTCTGCCATTCTCCCCTGGCTCAGTCATAAATCAAAATCAATCTGTAGGAATCATTGAATCAGAGAGTTGGAAGAGACCTCAGGGGCCATCCAGTCCAACCCCCTTCTGCCATGCAGGAACCCACATCAAAGCACTCCCAACAGACGGTCATCCAGCCTCTGCTTAAAAACCTCCAAAGAAGGAAGAGACTCCACCACACTCCATGGAGGCAGCACATTCCACTGCCGGACAGCTCTGAGCATCAGGAAGTTCTTCCTGAGGTTCAGGTGGAATCTCCTTTCCTGCAGCTTGAATCCATTGCTCCTTGTCCTAGTCTCTGGAGTAGCAGAAAACAAGCCTGCTCCTTCCTTGGCATGACATCCCTTCAAATATTTAAACATGGCTTTCATGTCCCCTCTTAACTTTCTCTTCTGCAGACTAAACATACCCAGCTGCCTAAGCCACTCCTCATAGGGCTTCATGGCTTCCAGCCCTTTTACCATTTTGGTCGCCCTCCTCTGGACACATTTCAGCTTGTCGATATCCTTCTTGAACGGAGGTGCCCAGAACTGGACACAGGATTCCAGATGAGGTCTAACCAAAGCAGAATAGAGTGGTACCATTACCTCCCACGATCTAGACACTATACTCCTATTGATGCAACCAAGAATTGTGTTGGCTTTCTTAACTGCCACATCACACTGCTAACTCGTGTTCAGCTTGTGGTCCACCACGACTCCTAGATCCCTTTCACACCGTACTGTTATCCAGCCATGTGTCCCCATCCTATATTTGTGCATTCCAAACCCACCCTTCAGAGCGCCTAGAGGATTTCCTTAAACAAATCTAGCTAAGGCTTGCTCGGGAGTAAACCTACTTAGGGTGTAACACAATTGCTTTGGAACCTGAGTGCTATGAAAACCAGGGAAAATTAAAACTCAACATATGTTTTGAATTGGGTCTCACCTCAGTGATAAGACTTTATAACAAGATCCCAAACATGTTTACTCAGAAGCAAACTCAACCATTTCCCGTGGGTCTTACTTTCAGATAAATGCATTTAGAATTACAGCCTAAGGCACAGGTAATTTTCCCTCCATTCAGCCTAGTAACTCTCTCCACTGATTCTCAAAGCATCTTCTGTATCTCTCCTGATTCAGACAATTCTCTGTTCCCCTCTTCTCCAGGGGATAAACGAATTTGCCTGCCTTATTTAATGCAAAAGGATCTTTATTTTTTTATTGGAGTGCATCTCAAAATAGCACCTGCTTCTAGATAATATATTCTTCCTTTTTAAATCATCTGCAAATTAATCAGTTACAAGGAGGGTGGTTAACATATATTTATTTAATGAGTTTCCCTTCTACTTCAGCCTAGCTCCTACATGGAAAAGGTATTATTAAGACTGGCACTCAAATAAGCATTGAACAAGCCTTGTAAATGAGCTCTTTGCATAGCTGAGTTATATTTGCATTCAGGCAGTTTTCACCGAATCACAAAATGATAGATCATAGATCTGGAAGAGACCACATGGGCCATCCAGTCTGGTCCCATTCTGCCATGCAGAAATACTCCATCAAAGCACTTCTGACAGATGGTCATCTGGCCTTGGTTTAAAAACCTCCAAAGGGGACTCCACCACACTTAAAAGCAGTGTATACCACTGTCAAGTTGCTCTTACCATCAGGAAGTTCTTCCTAATATGGAATCTTTTTTTCCCCCTGTAGTTTAAATCCATTGCTCCATGCCCTAGTCCCTGGAGCAGCAGAAAACAAGGTTGCTCCATCCTCCATCTGACATCTCTTCAGATATTTAAACATGACTATCATGCCATCTCTTTACCCTTCTCTTCTCCAGGCTAAACCTACCCAGCTCCCTAAGCTGCTCCTCAGAGGGCTTCATGGTTCCAGAGCTTTTACCATTCTGGTCGCTGTCCTCTGGACACATTCCAGCTTGTCAGTATCCTTCTCAAATTGTGGTGTCCAGAAGTGGACACAGTACTCCAGGGGAGGTCTGACCAAAGCAGATTAGGGTGGTAGTATGACGTGCTTTGACCTAGATACAATACTCCTATCTACATAAAACAGTTCTCCCTTGTTCCTCAAGAGGATGATTCTGCAGATTCTAAGGGATTTCTTTATTCAGAACTCTGATGCCAATCCACCCCCCTTTCCTCTCGTTTCTGTGACTTGGTTTGGATCCTTGGTACCCACCCTCCCCACCATGCATCTCCTTCCCACAACCACACGTGCACATTTCGAGATTTGCAGGTTTTCCCCTTTTGCAGGGGTCCTGCTTTTAACCCTAGTAAATGTGAAGGGCTGACTGTATGGCCTAAATCCTACTGGTAGCCTTGAACAGAGTAACCCATTAAATCAATGGGGTTTACCTACATGTTGATTCAACCATTGATTCAGTAGGTTTGCTTACATAAGGACTAACAGTAGCATGTTTGTTTTAATGTTTTAAAAAAAGCTGGTTCTTGCCAGCAGCAACCCCCTTGTTCTTGCAAGCAACCCAGAAGACTTAACAATGGAATAAACACATTAAACCCATCAAACCAGCAGAACAATGCAGACACAACACTCATATATGATAAAAGGAATGTGTTTACCTTTCCTGCACCCCAGGTTCTGCTCACATTACAACACTGAAAAGATAATAAGAGTAGCTGTTATGTTTGTTTTCACCCTGTGCTCCCTCCCTGACTTTTCAAAAACAGTTTTAAAAAAACAGGCACTTACTTATACAATGATTTAAATACACACAGCAAACACATACTCAAACTCTCCCTAAGCTGAACCATCCAAAAGTTCCTTCCTTCTGGGGAATATTAATACTATGAGAAGTTAAAACATACAGAAAAGAGAGAGATTGCTCTGTGGGTCTATCACCCCAAACTGCTAGCCTTACCTTCTGCTCTGGGTAAACTTGACATGGGGTCTAGATGGACACAAGTAGACAAGAAAGATCTATGCAAGACAGGGACAAAAATAGGGCGCTTGGAAACGTTCCTTTTGGGGACTACAGGTTGTGGCCAAAAGAAGGAAACATCTGCGGCTTTGTCTGGAAGGGAGAGCCAAGTAAGATTCCAAGTAAGGATTACAGGAAGTGTAACCTAAAAAAGTTATTTTTCCTAGCTCTGCAAACATATATAAGGGAGGGGGCGAGATCAAAGCGCTACTGGTAAAAGGAACGGTGTATTGTTTCCTACTAGAAGAAAAACAAAGTATCTCCCAGGCTGTCACAGAGGGATTCTAAAACTTTCCAGACGTCTCCAAGGAGCACCCTGTGGTTCCAAACTGTCAACATGATTTCCTGTATTTCATCTCCCTTGTTCTACGATTTCTCCCGAGATCGTGGGTCCTGTGGGCTATGCCTGAAACTCTGGATGGGATTCCAAGGCACCTGAGACCTGCAACCCTCGAAAACTCGCCATGCGCCAAAGTCATAACTGTTTTCTCCCCTTTGCGTAAAAACGCAAAGTTTGGCGACAAAGCGGCGCGCTCTCGTTCCCTCTCTTCCCGCTTCCTCCCCGCCCGGCTGAAAGTCTTTCCCAGCCTCGCCTTGGCTCCTCGCTCGCCGCCCCTCGGCCTGTTCCCACCCGCGACCCCCGAGCCGCCCACCTTCCCGCGGGGACCCACCTGGCGCGGGGACCGGAGCGCACCCGCGGAGAGGCGCTCCCAGGGGCGCAACTCCAGGAAGTGCGGCGCTCTGCCCGGCCGGCCCGCTTCCTCCCTTGCCGCCCGGCCGGCCCACGAGAGCCCTCCCTCGGCCGCACCTCCACCTGCCTGCCTTTCCCCGGAGACTCCTCCTTCCTTGGCGCCGCCGCCGCCGCCACCGCCACTTCAGCCCGGCTGGTTGCCTTGGCTGGGCGCCCTTGGCTGGGGAAAATTCGGTAACCCTCTCCAAACCTCTTTCCTGTCCCCCAAAACAGAGCCCCAGCCCTGCGTGCAGCGTGGCAAGCCTTCCAAAACAGCAATAAAGTCCAGTGGAAAGTCATGACCCACGCAGGGCTGGCAGTCTGGAAGCAGCCATGCACAAGTGTGTCTTCTACCTACCAAAGTATATTTGAGCTCCCTTAGCGTCGCCACGTGTTCGTCTGTAAAAGTTAACACGCTGTCCCTATCCGGAATCAGGGTGGTGTAACGGACTGGCTTTTGGACTAGGATCCATGGTTCAGATGAGCCACGGAAGTCCACTTCCTGATCCTGGGCAAGTCACACCCTCTCAGCCACAGGGGAAGGCCAAGGCAAAATCTTGCCAAGAAACCTTCATGATAGTTTTTTTTTAATTATTATTATTTAAAACTAGCAGTAATGCAAGTATGAAATGGAACAAACTGGCCAAGCAAAGCTTTTGTAAGTAAACAACAACATTTGGAACCTCACAGAAACAAAGTGAAGGCTTCTTCCAAAATGTATTCAGGATTTCCCCCACCCACTGCCTCTACTATTCTTCTGATTTCCATTTTAGTGGCCAAATGTATAGATCTGGAGTGAGCCTGGCTTATCTGTGTCCCCTTTCCTCTCTGTTTTGCTTTTCATGAACACTCAGTAACACATTGTGGAGGCAGCCACTCTTTACTTTGCCTGCTATAAGACGGGCATGTATAGCTGTTGTAGGATTAGCCAGAGGAGAATCCCATTTCCCCCCCAGCTCAGGCTTCTTTGCATTGTTTAACTGCAGACAAGTTGCTGCAACATGGGATAGAGAGTCTGTGTTTCTCATTGCCATCCTCCTAATGCTCATGATGCTAAAAAACATGCAGCTAGATGGATGATGAGGCAGAGAGCGGGCATGACAAGACTTTGCAAAAAGGACATTCTTTGCCAGAGGCTTTGTGAACTAAGCCAGGCCTGTACTGTGGTAAATAAATCATTTCCCCCTCTACTGCTTGTTACAGTCTTCACCTTTCTTCTCTCCTCAAAAGAAGTCAGACTTGCTGTTCCAGCTTGCTAAAATGCCTTTTCAGATTTATGATCCATTTGGATTCGTTTTCAGAAAGGGTTTCAACACACATCATGCCCAGTCCATGAACCCTCCAATGTGGTTTGGTCCAGAATCTGTCCATTTTTGCACTATGTTTGGACACCTAAGAATGACATAACAATCCGAGCATGCCGCCATAAGCTCTCCAGATATGCTAGAAACTAATGTTTTCTTTTAGCTGATAAATTGTATGTCTTACAGTGAGACGTATTTCCTTGTTATCAACACTTCATTATTCTAGGCAACACTCAAAGAAGACGGGTTTACTTTGGAGAAAACCCAGAGAAAACTTTTGAAACCAGTTTCCCAACCTGTTGCTCACCCAGATTATCTCACACTACAACTCCTATCATGGGGCTTCCTGGGGTTGAGGGTGTGTGATGTGTCCAAGGTCACCCAGTGGGTTTCCATGGCTGAGTGAGGGAATTGAACCCTGGCCTCCAGGTTTATAGCCCGACACTCAAACCACTATTCTTTACAAAGGCGTTATTGCTTTAATACCATAAATAGTTTAATTCTATTTTGATGCTCACTTTTTGTACATTTTTAATTGTATTTTTTAAAAGAAATTGTGAGCTGCTTTGAGTCCCGATTTTGGGGGAAAAACAGCAGAATATAAATTATAATAATGGTAACAAAATAATAATGATGATGTTGATGATGATAAGTCACAGAATCTTAATGTTGGAAGGGACCACCAGGGCAATCTCATCCAGCGACCCGCTGTGCAGGTATACTCAACTAAAGCACTCCCGGAAGATGCCCATCCAATCTCTGTTTAAAGGCTTTCCAAGATGGAGTCCACTAGCCCAAGTCTGTTCCACTGTTGAGCAGCTCTTACAGTCAAGAAGTTCTTCCTAATACCTAGGCAGAATCTCTTTTCCTGCAGTTTGAATCCAGGGGGGCCATGTCCTAGTCTCTGGAGCAGCAGAAAACGTGCTTGCTCCGTCCTCTCCATGACATTCCACCAGATATTTAAAGACAGCTATTACATCATCTCTCTGTCTCCTCCAAGAACAGCTCTGTAAGTTGTTCCTCATAAAGTTTGGTTTCTAGACCTTTGATCATCTTGGTCACCCTTCTCTGGACATGAGCATTCCTCCCTCCACTTTTGTCCCTGATTGCTGGATGAGCTCAGTGTTTCCTCTCTGCCTTTGAGGTTCATTATAATTCTCCCCATCCAAAGATCCAGGCAGGTGATAGATTGCTTTGCAGCCGACTGTCAGATCGATGTGCCTGTTTTACGTCTCACACATGTCTCCCTGTAAATTATGAGGCGGCGAGGAGTGGTGATGGACGCTTAGGTACCCAATAATTTCTCCCTGGCAATCACTTGTCCAATTTGTAACTTACAATGGGTGCTATAAAACACAGCTTTAATTGACCGCATCTGGATGCAGCAGCTGCCTAAAAGGAGCTGCCAAATTTTTTGGTTCCTCTGCCATCTTCAGAGGAGGGAAAAGAGGCAGGTTTGACACCATAAAGTATGACTGATATGTCTTCCAAGCAAATGATAAGCTTTAATCTTCACTAGTCGGCACTCATCCAGAAACGGCTGGCAGAGAAGTAAACCCAAGCGGGCTCAATCCAAGTAACTGCCAGGGAAGGGCAAGCGTGGGGTAGTAGTTTTGAGCTAGCACTCCAGAAGACCAAGGTTCGAATTCACATTTGGTCATAGAAACCAACTGGCGACTTTGGGTAAGTCACTCTCTTTCAGCCTCTGAATCAATCTTTCCGAAAAAACACCCTGGGATAGGGTTGGTCTATATTGGAATCAGAGGCCACCGGCTGCAGTGGTTTGAGTACTGGATTCAGATTCTGGGAGACCGGAGTTCAAATCCCCACTTAGCTACGGAAACCTAATGGGGAACCTTGGGCAAGTCACATTGTCTCAGCCTCAGAGGAAGGCAAACCTCCCCCAAATAAATCTTGCCAAGAAAATTAGATAGGGTCCCCAGAAACTGGAGTCAACTTGTATAATCCTGTTCTCTGTTTCTTCCTTAAGAGACAGCAGAGTGTGGCACTCCTACTGTAGGACTGTGGGAGAGCAGGGTTCGAATTCCTGCTCGGACCTGGAAGCCCACGGGGTGACCTCGGGCAAGTCACACGCTCTGTCCGCCTTCAGAGGAATACAGACAGCCTCACTAGCATAGCGAAGTGGTTTGAGTGTTGCTCCAGGGCTCTGGAAGACTTCGGCCCTGGACACCCATACGGTGAACTTGAGCAAGTCACCCTCTCTCAGCCTCAGAAGGCAACAATGGCAAACCTCAATCTAGCCAAAAAAACCACGGTGTAGAGTGGCCACACCTCAAAGTCAACTTGAAGACAGGTAACAACAGCAGCAAAGTGGACACAAGATGGCAGTCTCAATTGAGATTCAATGTTGTAGGCAGGTGTCCAGTACTAATAGTTCAAAATTAAGGGTAGAGACAGCGTGGAGAAGTCTGGACTAGAATTGGAGAGTCCCGGTTTCAAATCTTACCACTTGGCCATGAAATTTGGTGGGTGACCACAGGCCTGTTGCAATCTCTCAGGCTAAGGTTGTTGGGAGTACAATAATGGAATGAAAAAGAAAATCTGCATGCCACATTTAAGCTCCTTGGAGGAAAGGCAGGATATGAATAGCAGAAGACGACAAAGGGAGAAATTCCCTCCAGTGAAATTGTAAGAAAATAAAATGCCGCTCTCTTATTGGCAGTTTTAAATTAACATATATTTTTCATTTTAGGAGATACTAAGAGAGATGGAGGCACTGAAAGCATTTGATATATTTCCACCCATATTGGGAAATAAACAGGGGAAAAAATCCCGACAAAATAATAACATATGAAACAATAATGTAACTGCAGCTGCTGGGATATTAAATACTGCATCAATACAGTGTATTGCTTGATGGGTTTTAACATTCATTATTAAGCTGGCGAGCTGAAAACATAACTGGGGAAAATATGTTAGTATTGATTTTGTAGAATACCATTTATATTTTTAAAAAATTAAATTTTGAAGTGAGGTAGGCTGGATTTATTGGCTTTCTTATGATTGCTTCCAGCCATGGAGAAGAGGCAACTCTAAGATGAACCTTTCACAGGGTTTTCTTGGCAAGATTTGTTCAGAAGGGGGTAGCCCATGCCTTCTTCTGAGGCTGAGAGAGTGTGACTTGCCCAAGGGCACCCAGTGGATTTCTGTGGCCCAGCAGGGATTCGAACGCTGGTCTCCCAGTGTCATAGTCCAACACTCAAATCATTCTACTATGCTGGCTCTACATCTCATATCAAAAATTGTTTTTTAAACATGGTAAACTCCAGAACTTTGGAAAAGGGGTTCCCCCTCACCCTTCTTGGACTACTACTTCCAGAAATGCCCTAGCCAATTTGGCCATGTGGGCTGGAGGATTCTAGGAGTTGTAAAAAGAAATGTCTGTAGAACTGGTAAAGCCATAAAGACACCTTTCCCATGGCTCTTTCCCCATCGGTCTGAAATAAAATGTAATGGCCAAGACATTGCAACGTTCACCCTCCGCTGAGGTCATTTCAACTTGTTCAGGATCCTGTACGAGGAGAAAGTGGGGATATGAATTAATTACATAAATATTAAATAAATATCCAGTTTCCATGCTTGAATTAGAGTCAATGACAATACCTTAGATTCAGAATGGAGATGTTATAAGGTCATTTATTGCATTACAGGATATGTAGCCAGTCTGTGGAATCACCTGTACTATCCAGATTTTGCTCAGATATTTTCAAGTCCTAACATCTCAATTTTTTTTACAAAAAGTCCAAAATAATAACAATAATACAAGGGAAAAAATGTGCCTACATAATAAAGATAAGTCCAGGAGCAGCGATTGCCTGCAAAGGTCAATGTCCAACCCAAGCAGTCTAATCCAGAAGGAGCGAAGTCTTCCGGCTAGGAGTTAAAGCCTCACCATACCCGGCACTGACGGATGACCTCCTGGAGCGTCCGGATCCCCTCGATGCTTTTATCCTTCAAGGCCATGGCCAGGAGGACAGGCTTATTCCCGGCTTCTTGAGACACCGAGGTCACAAGATGTTTGGCACAGATGTGGACGAGAGGCTGAAAGGAAACAGAGTTTGCTTTTGGAAGGAGGTACCCATACAGAGAGAGCCAGTGTATAGTGGTTTGAATCTCGGACTACGAATGGCACTGGAAACCAGGGTTCGATTCCCCGCTCAGCAGCCGCAGAGACCTACTGCACGACTTTGGGCGCATCACACCCTCTCAGCCTCAGAAAACCCCATAATAGGTTCACCTTAGGGTCACTGTGAGTCGGAAAGGACCTGAAGGCACACAATAACACCTACAGACCTAAATACCTTAAAGGCACCAGATCCTGCCTGATCTTGGAAGCTAAACAGGGTCGGCCCTGGTTAGTACTTGAAGGGGGAGACAACCAAAAAATACCAGGTCCTGTAGGCTATATTATAGCCATGTTTAAATATTTGAAGGGATGCCATGTAGAGGAAGGAGAGGGCTTGTTTTCAGCTGCTCCAGAGACCAGGACAAGGAGCAATGGATTCAAGCTGCAGGAAAGGAGATTCCACCTGAACCTCAGGAAGAACTTCCTGACGGTCAGGGCTGTCTGGCAGTGGAATGTGCTGCCTCGGAGTGTAGTGGAGTCTCCTTCCTTGGAGGTTTTTAAGCAGAGGCTGGATGGCCATCTGTCGGGAGTGCTTTGAGGGTGTTCCTGCATGGCAGGGGGTTGGACTGGATGGCCCCCGGGGTCTCTTCCAACTCTACATTTCTATGATTCTATATTTCAGAGGAAGGAATTGGCACAACCACCTCTGAGTATGAGATGCGTCATCCATAACTCTAGTAGACCATCTGAGTCTCCACTTTTCCTCCCATCCAGTAAACTCTGTATGTTGGGGCTGCAACCATAATTTTTTTGGTCACTGCATCTGGTGCTGGTAATAAAATAGTAATTTCAAAACTGTACAGGTAAACCAGTCCCTCTGTTCAAACTAGCTGAAGGGGCAAAACAAACACATGCAAGTCTGCGTTCTAATTCCATGTATATTGCAGATGGAGGCACTGAAAGCACTTCTCCTATCTGGGGTTTAAAATTTAGTATTTCTTGGCTGAGAAAACTCTATGAAATTCATGGGGTCGCCATAAGTCAACAGGCAACTTGAAGACACATACACGCACGCACACGTCTTTGCAGATCTAAAAATTCTGGATATTTTAAAGCCAGAGAGTGATGCCTCCCCCAATTTTTCCATTTCTGGAAAAAACAAATTTGGAGGAAAAAATGAAATGCAATATTACGATGCTTTCTAGCAGGGGTGGGCATAGTGAGACCCTCTCAGAGCTGTTTTTGTGGGGTCAAAATGCCCTCATGGGTGTGGAAGATATTTCAACCATTTTTGGCAATTCCTTATCCCCCTCTTTCTAAAAATATTTTTTTTCCTCCAATTTTTTTTTCCTTCTAGAATCTGTCTTTACTGACAGGCCTCTTGATTCACTGCTGTTTTAAACTGCGGTTCCTGAATTTCCTTTCGTATTGTTCCTCTGTGATCTTTACCTGGACTTTTTGTGCTTACAAACTTTGCTGTCTTGTGTATCCCAGAGGAATAGATTTATTTATTTTAACTTCTGGGATTTCAGTTCAATAGGGTTTCATATTTTGCATATTTTGATTATATGTATCTGTCAGTTTGCTTGATGCTATTTTGTATCTTTTGTATTTTATTTTTGGATTTCAATCTTCCACACCACCGGTGCTTCACTCCGTTTCCAGATTTGAGCCAACTTCCTTGCTGCCGTTATCACAGCAGGAGGAAATTCTGCAGGTGTAGCTTGCCATGCAACCGGGCTAAACATGCAACGCCTGCTTAAATTGTCCATTCTACACAACTGTTGAAAAATGGAAAGGGCAAAGTGTGGCCTGTGAGCCACAGGCTGCCCCCGGGGGTCATTTTGGTGGGTCCCAGTGGTCATTTTTTAAATTGTAAAATAGCCCCTAGGTGCACATAGAATCATAGAGCTGGAAGAGACCCCAGGGGCCATCCAGTCCACCCTCCTGCCATGCAGGAACACCCATAAAAGCATTCCCAGCAGATGGCCATCCAGCCTCCGCTTAAAAACCTCCAAAGAAGGAGACTCCATTACACTCCAAGGCAGCCGATTCCACTGCCAGACAGCCCTGATCGTCAGCAAGTTCTTCCTGAGGTTCAGGTGGAATCTCCTCTCCTGCAGCTTGACTCCATTGCTCCTTGTCCTGGTCTCTGGAGCAGCAGAAAACAAGCCCTTTCCTTCCTCTACATGGCATCCCTTCCAATATTTAAACGTGGCTATATGTGTCTTCAAGTCGCCTTATGGTGACCCCATGAATTTCATAGGGTTTTCTTAAGGGCGGAATCACGTCTAGGGGGAAAGAGGCAAGGAGGGGAAGGCAGCGAAACACCAGGAGGGAAACCGAGGCAGGGGAGCAGTACCTCATCCTTGCCGAGCAGGACTTTCGTGCTGAGCAAAGGCCGGCTGATGTTGTCCGCCACCACACTGGGCTCGATGGAGACGAGGGTCCCCATCTTCCCGTACTGGGTCACCAGCACCAGGATCGTGTTCCCAAAGGCCGTGCAGACCACCTGCGTCGGGATGCCCTGGACCGTCGCTTCGGCCTGCTTCGACGCCACGATCGGTCTGGCCGCCATTGCAGCGCTAAGGTTTTTAAAAATAAACCATAACTGCAGGAAAATCCCCCAAATAAACCCACACGAGGGTTTATGATACGACGACAACAATAGCAGTATTTCTACCCTTCCTTCCCCCTCTATCCCACAACTTGTACTTAAGGCAGCTTTTTCTTTAAAACCCTTTTTCAAAATATATTTTTTAAAAATCTTCTAATGTATTTTGATTTTAAAAGATCTTTTAAAATGTTTTTAATTTTTTTTTTAAGTTAAAAAAATTAAACTGTTTGGATTGGGACCGTCGCAAAAAGTTACATGTCCAGGACAAGACGGTTTGGAGAATTAGAGATGCAGGATCTTAAATCTGTGTCCGCATCAAATTCTGAAGGTAAGGTAAGGTAACTCCGAAGGTTTTTCTAACAAGTGTTCTCTATGAGAAAATAAAATCCCGGGCAACGCTGGGTAAATATGCTAGTATAAGAATAATTTCAAGAGACGGACGTTGTTTTATGATCCAAGGAGACCCTTTGGATTTGTCAGAGAATTTGTAAAATTTCATCATAGGAGGAAAAAAGGTGGGGAGAACTTCACCTGTTGAACTTCCCCCACAATGTCACCCTTAAGGAAAAGGGACAGGTGTCTTCCCAAATCAGAGCTTAGAAAGGCAATTTTTGGGCTGGGGGAACCTGGGAGTTGCAGTCCTAAACAAAACTGTGTTATACTCCGGATGGGAACTGTCTAGACCTCTGGATGCTGTTGAGACAGCGTGGTTCAGTGGTCTGAGCACCGAATTAGGAGAGCAGGGTTCGAATCCCCACTCAGCCATGGAAGCCCACTGGGTGGCCCTGGGCAAGTCACACACTCTCAGCCTCAGGGGAAGGCAAGGGCAAACCCCCCATGGAACAAATTCTGCCAAGAAAACCCCTTGATCAGTTCGCCTTAGGGGTCCTTATGAGTCAGGAACAACAAAAAAAGACCAGATGCTGTTGCACTACCACTCCCAGCATGCCTCACCCTTGGCAATGCTGGCTTGGGGCTGCTGGGAGTTGAAGTCCAACCCCATCTGGAGGGTTGCTCCATCCCCAACGAGTTTAATGCATTGCTCTTTCTTTTTTTTTGGAGGCCAACTCTCTTAAGTGGATCAAAAAGCAATGAATTAAACTCCCAATCTGCAAGCTTCCCAAACAGACCCCACGCGCCCTCCTTGCAAGGTAGGCTGCATTTCAGCCAGACAGGAATGCAATTTTGGGAATGGGAGGAGCCTCTCTTTACGCGCGGGGGGGCTCGAAAACGACAGCAAGGGTCCGGAAGGAAAGAACTCTCCCTGTTGAATTTCGGCCTGCAGCGTCTCCGCTCCCCTTAAAGGGACACGGCGCCTTTAAAAGCGAAAGTAGCAAAGATGGCAGCTTTCCCTCCCTCCCTCCAGCCGCAGCTCGGTTTGCAATGCAAAAGGCGCTGGAGGTCTGGCTTCTTTGCAGGGAGTTAAATGCAAACCTGGAATGCAAGGGGGGGGGATGCAGACGG
Source organism: Ctenosaura bakeri (assembly GCA_948474755.1). Lineage (NCBI taxonomy): Eukaryota > Metazoa > Chordata > Lepidosauria > Squamata > Iguanidae > Ctenosaura > Ctenosaura bakeri. Next base: position 138,819 of record CAOLHI010003821.1, read on the forward strand.
AAGGGGAGAGAAAAGGGGTGGGGAAAAAGTCCCACTGCTATCAGGAGCCGATCGGGCCTTGCATGGAGGATCTGCCGCGCAATGGCTTTTTTTTCCCTTTCAATCGCGAGCTTGGAAGGAGGAGGCTGCAAAGCAAAGCCAGGGTCCTAATCCGGATCCTAATCCAGATCCTAATCCGGATCCGAGTCAGTACTCACCCGCACACGCCGGTTTGGCTTCGCTTCGCTTTGCAAGGCAGGAGACCGGCTCCCCTTCTTAGTCAGGCCGCAGCTCCTCCTTTCTCCAGCCCGGGAGGGCGTCGGTTCGCCTCCGATGCTCACGCCTCCTTCCTCTGGGCGGAGCTCCGGATTGGAAGGAAGTCCGGACGGGCGAGGGGGCCTCTGAGCATGTACAGAAGGCCTCCCCGCCTTGAGGGCTCCAATTTATATACATATACATATCCAGAGCATGGGAAAATGATCTGTTTGGACGTTCCTAAGTGGGAATGGGGGATTCTGGGAATTGCAATCCAAAGCAAACTTTCCCCATGTCTTTTTTTTTCCCTGTGCCGCAGGAAAATATCAGGGTAATCTGACGTATGCACCTCAGAGCATGTGCAGAGTGCTAAAAAAAGGCCTGCCTGCCACACTTTTGCTGCAATGAGGTGGAAAAGGGGACTGGCCCTGACGAACTTTTGCCTGCTGAGCTCAAAGGGCAGATGTGTGGCGACTCTTGATGAAAGGCAAGTGGCTTCTTGTGCCTTCCTTGTTGGTGGGGTGGCACATCCACCCTGGCTTTTAGTCCGAACTATGGACTAAATTTGGGAGATCAGGTTTGCCATTTTGGCTGCAGCACCACAGACAGTGTGCAGGTGTCTTCAAAATTTGGACTGAAGCCTGGAGTAGAATTGAGAGCTCCCTGTGTAGGTGAGATAATAGTTTTAAAATTCTAATGGGCAAAAGGAAAGAGAGGTAGGCAGAGAACTTTGTGAACTGATGTGATTTTGATTTCAAAGCTTGTTTCTATTTTTTTTTTTAAGTACAATTTCAAAATATAAAATCAAAGTCATTTAAATTTTGGCTGCTTCTACTCCATCTTCTTATCTGGATGGATAATGTAATGATGCAATTTGGTCAGCAGATGGCACTCTCTTGTCAGCCTTTGCTTGGCCCTTTCCTGTTTTGCTTTGCGGGAAGAACAAAAATTGAATTTTTTTTTGAATTTTCCAAATATATTGAGAACTATTTCACAAAATAACTGTACTGCAAAACTATTACACAAAACAAAGGGGCCCAATGTGGTCTGGAGTTGGGTGTTGATTAGTCAGGGCTGTCCGGCAGTGGAATGTGCTGCCTCCATGGAGTGTGGTGGAGTCTCCTTCCTTGGAGGTTTTTAAGCAGAGGCTGGATGGCCATCTGTCGGGAGTGCTTTGAGGGTGTTCCTGCATGGCAGGGGGTTGGACTGGATGGCCCCTGGGGTCTCCTCCAACTCTACATTTCTATGATTCTATGATTCTATGATTAGACCACGGAATCCGTTGTTGGATTGTGAGTCAACACATAGGGTTTGCAGTATAGGGAGGGCCTTTGGGATCCTCAGCCAGAGAGGCCTTTGGCTTCAGGGAACTACAAACCCCAGAATTCCACAGGAGGTTGAAAGTGGAATAATAGCGCTATAACAGCCTAGTGCGGAAACGGCCTTGGTTTCCCCCTGTGTTGGCGCCGGGAAAACAAAACCGTGCCTTTCCATTCCACGCGAGGGCAGCAGAGTTCCACAGGAAAAAAACTGGTTTCTAAAGGCGCTCTCTCCTTTTTTTGCCAAGGGAAGGGTAGAAAGCTTGATTTCTTATCACTCTTTTTCCTGGTGCCAAAGAAGGTGGCAAACAGACGCTGCCTTTTCCCCGACTCCCTGTGTGCAGCCTCTCCGTCTCCGCTTTTTCTTCCCGCACTCGCTCACAGCGATTTACCTGCCCGGCATAGATAATGTCTGCAACTCTCAATAAACAGCTCCCTTGTGAACTTAACAACCACTATATATATATATAGAGAGAGAGAGAGAGAGAGAGAGGGAAATAAAGGACCAAACACCAACATCCTTTGTGGATCTTTTGTTCCTCAGCTCAGAAAGGGCTTGGCTCCATTCATTCACGTCATTGCTAACCTTCAGAATTTTATAGGATGTGTGGATGATGAATTGGGGGGGTTAGTTTTTTCCCTTCCCCCCCAAAGCTTTTTGAAAGCTCCAATCTATAACAGAGAGGAGGAGAAGCACCATAAGAGGTGATGGAATAGAAGTGTTGCCTCGAGTGGGATAGAAGGAGCCAGAAAATATAGCAATAGCAATAGCATTTATTTCTATACCGCTTATCAACTGAGTGTTATCTAAGCGGTTTACAATGTATTTTTTAGCTAATTGCCCCCAACAAGCTGGGTACTCATTTTACCGACCTGCGGAAGGATGGAAGGCTGAGTCAACCTTGGAGCCGGGCAGGATCGAACTCACAACCTTGTGGTTGAAGTACTAGCATTTAACCACTGCGCCACCAGGGCTTGGCTACTCTTTCTCTGACCTGACACACCTCTTGCACTGCAAGATCCGTCATCCCCATCCAGCTATAGCCAACTAAAATGCAGTTAAGCCATCGGCAGAATTAAAACCATTGAATGATCCAGCTAAAAGCGGAAGATTAAAGATCAATGAGACAGTGCACCCTTTAGAAGCCTGTTGCAATCAATTCCTCCAAGCCCGACGGAAGAGAAATGTTTTCACTGGATGGCCGAAGGAGAGCAAGGAGGGAAACCTCCTGCTCTTTCCAGGGAGGGAGTTCCAAAGGCTGGAAACAGCCACCGAGAAGGCCGCTCCATTGTTCCCACGCAAACTGGCTGAAAAGATGGCAAAAATTAGTAATGAGGAAAAACACACAAGCTAGGAGAGGCTGCAGCAGTTTGCTTTTGCCTGAGCCTGCTGGGAAGGACAGGATTGTATTTTTTCCTCTCCTCTCCCACCTGGTGGGTTTATTGAGTGCAAATTCCTTTTACACTTTTTAACTCAGTTTGCAGCAACTGAAGAAGACTGAGGATGAAGGGAGAAATTGGGCAGAGGAGAGAGAAACTGGGACAGTTTAATAGCAGCTGGAAAAGTGGAATGGCAGAGAATTAATTGGCACTGTCCCTACCCAATCGAGACAGTTGGACGGTATAATATACTATTCTGTGCTTCTGCTGGAACTGTTTCCATCCCGGCTACTGGATTAGAAGATCTTTTCCATCCCGGCTACTGGATGAGAAGATCTATAACTTCAAGGACCGGTGGCTGAGTTTTTGCTTTCTCTGTTTCCTCTTCCCTCCCCATTCTTTTTCCTTTTGTGCCGCATGTTGTTTTTTCTTAAAGAAAATGCTGCTTGCCTGAAGCCAAAGGCTGTTTCACCCCTGAGCCTCATAAGCTGCTTTATCTCAGCCTTGTCCCTTGGAATGCCAAGGGACACTCTGAAGTTGACCCACAGCCTTGTCCGTTCAGAATCTTCCTTCCATGTCTATTGGAGACGGGTTGCAGCCGCCGCTCGCTCGTGGAGCATTGGTGGTCCTTCCTCTTTAAGGCAGAAGAGGCATCGTAACATCTCAGGGGGGCTCCTGGGGAGTTGGATGAGCTTGAAGGGAAGGCAGAGGTCATTTCCAGGGATCGATACAGGCCGTGGTTTTGCAAGGAGCCAAAGCAAGGATACCCCGGGGAATCTCTTGTGCGGCAGAAATATTTTCTCCTCCTGTAGAAAACCATACACTTCAAGCTTCTGAATGACCATTAACAATTGGCGTTTGTGGGAGAATTGTGCTCTCATGGTCTCCAGTCGGTTTATTAGTTTACAGGTTATTACTTCCACGCACTGTGCTTTATTGTTTCCAGTGTTGCTTTTGTCGGCAGTAGAAATCTAGTTATTATTTTTTTTTATTTTGATTTATAGCAGGCCTCGCACCCCCTCCACCTGCTCTGACCTCCCACTCCCAAGGGCTCAAGCCTGGGAGCAGGAAATGTGGATGACAGTGAAAGATTTTTCAGGCCAAAAGCAACTTCAGTGGCTAGGGAAGTGTGAGAAAAGTTTTGATCTTGGCTGAGGGTGGAGTGTGGGGGACGAAAGGAGGAGGAGAAGAAGGGTTCTCATGCTTTATCCAGAGAGATTTCACAGATGGGAGATAAAAGGAACATCCACGTTCTCTGAGACTCTGTATGCCTCGGACTGTAACTGCCATCATCCCTCACCATTGGCTGTGTTGGCTTGGGACTCCGGGAACTGAAGTCTAAAACATCTGGAGGACCAACATTTGTCCTCCCCTAGTTGGATTCACTCGGCTCTTATTTACTACTGTTGTTTAATTCAAATTCAAAGGATGGTTTCTAAGGTGTATAAAAGCACCAGATCCTTTCTGATCTTGGAAGCTAAGCAGGATCAGCCCTGGTTAGTACTTGGATGGGAGACTCCCAGGGAATCCTAGGTGCTGTAGGCTATATTTCAGAGGAAGACACTAGCAAAACTACCTCTTGAGTATTCCTTGCCTAAGAAAACCCTCTGAAATGCATGGGGTTGCCATACATTGGCACGTGACTTAAAGGCACGTACACATACATCCACGCTCCACATGTATAGCAGTTTGATCCCACTTTAAATGCTGTGGCTCTGGCGTTCAGAGTCTTGAGATTTGTAGTTTAGGAACAACAACATCACAACTCTCTGGCAAGGAATTCTAAGTACCTTATGGAACTACAAGCCCCAGGATTGCATCAGATGAAGGCATGGCAATTGAAATGGCTCTAACATGCAGGAGCGTGGACACCCGTGGGACCCAAAGCCTGGGCCATTTCAGTGCCTTCAAGTTCAGCTGTATCTATGATCAGTTGATGATTGCAGCCATCTAAAGAGTATCATTTGGTCCTTGTGGGTGTATTCTAGGCTGGGCTATCATGTCAGCATCCCTGCCATCTCAAGGAGAGAGAAAGACCTCAAGATGCTCAACTGTGAGTCTGTTGCCACATTCTCCTCCTGCAGCAGGTCCTCATTATCGGTGCAAAAGGCCTTCTCTGTCTAAGGAAGTTCAGGCTTGTCAAGGTCGGATCGTCCACTGAAGCCAACAGGGCTTCCTTCAGAGTATTTGTCACGTAGAGGTGAGGATTATATGGCTGGTCCAACATTGTCAGAAGGCAAGTCCCAGCAGTGTCAGCTGTGGCCTTCGGGGGCCATAAAAGTGGACTCTGAAAGCCACATTCAGCCTGGAAGCAGCCATTTGCCCTACAATTCAAGACTTTAAAAGAGCTGTCCAAGGTACGGAACCTGAGATTCAGCCCAACTTCAGCACCTGGGAGAGCTCCTTCAAAGTGCTATGGAAGCCACCGGCTTTGCAGGGATAAATAGCCAAGATGGGAAATGTCTTTCACCCTGGGGGTTTGAATGCGGTTTTTAAAGGGTTCTTTGGGATGGGAGCATATTCCATTGGCGGCCAGGGCTGGAGGTAAAGGGGCGTATCAGTCTCTGTTAAATACCAGCATCTGTTAGCTTAAAGTTTTACTGCCAAGATTTAAACTACAGGAGCAGCTTAGAATGGAGAGAAGCCCAGACAAAATAAATGGGAGGCCACCAAAAAATGGTGTCATAGAGAAAGAGGCATCGCCATTTGGGAAAATGAAGAGGGCCGGATTGGAACCCCAGGAGGGCTGGACTCAGTTCTCTGCCCCTGACCTAGAGGGCAGAGATGGGTAGCATTTCCATAAGAAGGGGAAGAGAAACAAGGAATGTATTTCATGGAATCAGAGAATCACAGAGTCATACAGGTGATAGGGAGCCTAAAGGTCATCTAGTCCGATCCCCTGCCATATTGGAAGATGGAGAGGCCATTCCATTGCTGAACAGCTCTTATTGGAAAGAATGTCCTGCTAATGTTTAGGCAGAATGTCTTTCTCCCATCTTTATCCCCTGGAGGAAGGAATTATCGTATAGCACCCCCATCCATAAAGCAGATATCTTTTGGCTTAACTCTGCAACACCTAGGAATTTTTCATGTCGTTTGGCTGAGTAGTCCAGTCTGTGTTATAGTCTGAAGTACCGGCACAACTCTTCCCAGAGAGGAGAAGCTTTGGCGCACAAAGGCTTCTATGAGCTACGCCACCTCCTTGAAACTTGTAGGAGTTGAGTGGGGCTGAGAGGCCGGGGCACATTCAGAGCAAGCAAACAAAACAAAAGCTGTACTGAGGAAATGCTGAAGGGAAGAGGGAGAAAGTTCACATTGTTTGTGTTGTTGTGAGTCACAATGTTCTGGGATGTGACATCCTCTATTCTGTTAAGCCTTGGGTTCGGGTCTCATCATTGACAGGGGACAATGAGTGTTAATAGGAGACAGACTGTTCCAGGCATCTGGAATATGACTCACAGCTGTCATCCAGGCTGGGTGAAATGCAACCGACTTTGCCTTGCACTTTCTCTTTATAAGAAGTGCTGGAAACCTGTTGTATGGAGTTGGCTGGGAGGCCAACTTGATTATTTTGGACAACCGGGTCTGTCATCGTGGCTGTTATCATCTTGGGATTGGACGTTGGAAGAGGGCGATCAAGGAAGGGACAAGAATTTGGGCTAGGAGGCTGTCCTTCTGATGAATGAACAGAGTTGACATAGCAAGGGCTGTTTGGACATGTGCCTTTGCCTTCCTCTGAGGCTGAGAGTGTGTGACTTGCCCAAGCTCACCCAGTGGGTTTCCAGGGCTGAGCAGGATTCAGACCCTGGTCTCCGGGGTCATAGTTCAACATTCAAACCCCTACACCTTGCTGACACCTTGCATATTAGATTGTTGATTGGTGAACTCAGAACCTCCATTCTGTTGATAATGGGGACATTTTCCCTGGCTCCAATATACACCCTGGACTTGCTCAACTGGATGTCCATTTCTCCTTTTACTCTGGTTTCTAGAAAAAGGGTATTAACCTAATAATACTAAGACTACTAATAGTGAAGCAATAGCAACAGCAAGATCTGGTATACGGCCCAATTGATGGTGGTATTATGACTGTTGTGGTTATTGTTATTATTAAAAATAGTAGCCGCCCTCCTGGACTTAGGTTCACACGAGACCGGCTGAATTAAGTCTCTTCTCCTTCCAGGCCTTTTCTAATCTCGTTCAGAGCTGGAGATAATTCGCCGAGTTCCCTCGCTCAGCCAGAGGTTAATTCAATTGGGCTTGGGTTATTTATTCATGCCCGGGATTTGCTGAGTGTCGCCACAGATATGAGAGGGTTCCTGTTACAAGTTATATGAGACAGCTTCATTAGCCTGATGGAGACTTCATCCAGATCGGGTCTCCCCCCACCCTCGCCGCCCCCCAGGGCATCACCTTTCCACCTCTGTAGTGCTATACCCATTTTAAAAAAAAAAATGACGCCCACCCATGTGCTTTGCAGCTCTCCCCATTCTGGCACCCTCCAGATGTTTTGGGCTGCCAATTCCCATCACCATTACTCTTTGGCTGTGCTGGTTGGGGACGATAGGGATTGTAGTCCACATTGCCCCAGGTTGGGGTTTGTAGTTTCCTAAGGCCAAAGAGCTCTCTGGCCAAGAATTCTCAGTGCTCCTCTCTAAACTGTAAACTTCAGGGTTGCATAGGAGGTTGAAAGTGGAATGATAGCGCTCTAACAGTGTAGTGTGGAAATGGCCTCAGACTATCAGGTCTCACTTTAATTTCCATGGTTGGGTATCCTGGAATCTATAGTTTGGGAGAGACTGTTCAATTCTTTGCTAGAGAGCCCTAGTGCTGTGGCAGACTAGAGCTCCCTAGCAGAGAATTCAAAGCACTTCTCCCCACTACTGGCCTCAGGATTTCATAGGATGGAACTATGACAGTTAAAGAAAGTACTATTAAAGTGATATAACTGTCTAGTGCAGACTCACTTCAGGTGGGTTCTGGCAAGCAATGGAAAGTTATTGCAGGCACAGTTGTCATCGGAAGAAAACAACCGTTCTGCGTCTTGATCTCTGCCTTCCCTCTCCAAAATTTCCCCCCTTCCTTCCTCCCTTCCTCATAAATCCAAGCCGCATCTGGGATTATTGGCTGGTCTCAATGGCACCACTGAGCATTATCACAGACCCCGGGTGGTGCTCCCGTGCTGTGTCCCGATGATTAATGACGGCATTCATCATCGTACCTGTTCCCGCCTGCCATTTTTCAATTAAATTGTAAACCAGGGCGGAGGATCAGTCATTAACTTTTCAAGGTGTGAGGAATGGTCTCTGCACATCTAGGGGAAGGAAAAAACGCACACGCACATACACACAGTGCAACGCAGCAACACGGTCATGGTTGCACACTGTGAAATATGCTTTTCACCCCGCTCCCCACTGCAATGTGCTTCTTTCCGAAAGCAGCCTGGATGCCCAGAAACCTTTGCCGGTAGGCCTTTCCACTCTGCTCTGCATGAGCCGGAACATAGTTTTGCAAACAAGAGGAGCAAGGTGGATGTTGAAAGTGGAATAATAGCACTATAACAGGGTGTTGTGGAAATGGCCTGTATTTGCACTTAAATTCAGTTTGCAGCAATCAAAAATAAGCTTAAAACTAAGGGGGAAGTGGGAGGAGGAACAGAATCATAGAGCTGGAAGAGTCCACAGAGGCCAGAGAGAAACCAGCTAGTGGCCATGCTGGATAGACAATTCTGGGAGTAGTCGTTGAAACAAGACGTTTGCTGGGCTCTCTTTTTTAGGTGAGACTGTTTCCTTGCTAGCGTTCCCAACAAACCTGGGAATCCCATTTTCCCCTTCGGCACATACAACCTACTGGTGTCACTGGAGCGGGAGAAAATGCAGCTCATACCTGTGGAACCAAGAGGCAGATTCATTAACTAAGTTGTCTTCTTTTCAGGCGCGTCGCTGATTTTCCGTGAAAGATGCCACAAGGCTCTTTTCATCACAGTTCACGGTGCCTCATAAGTGTCTCTTCTTTGCAGAAATGGGCTGTGAAAGTTTTCCTTCTCATCGCCGCTCTGGAAATAAGTGTCAAGATATATTATTGAATGCTAAAGTTTGGATTCCCCGTGCCGTCTGTTTCCAGTTTCTGTGTGTGGTTGTGAAAGCTAATAGGAAGAAAATCAACTATATGGTGTTGAAGAGTTCTGTGAAAGACAAATGAATGGGTCCTGAAGTAAATGAAGCCCAGAGTCTCCCTAGAAGCCAAGGTGACCCAACTGAGGCTGTTGTGCTTTGGCCATGTCATGAGAAGACCTGACTCACTAGAAAAGACAATAATGCTTGGGAAGGTCGAAGGTAGTAGGAGAAAAGGAGGACTGCAGTACAGATGGATAGACTCAGTCAATGAAGACATGGCCCTTAATCTACAAGACCAGGGCGGTTAAAATTAGGGTGACTTACTTGGAGGTTACCCATAAACTGGATTGCCGTAAGTCGAAGTTGACTTCACAGCAGTTAACAACAAATAGATGAACTGGGGCAGGTTCAGAGAAGGCCAACAAGAATGGTAAGAGATATGGAATACAAAAGATAGGAAGAGAGGACAAGTTATGCCTAAATACCCCAAAGGTACCAGCTCCTGTCTGATCCTAGAAGCTAAGCAGGGTCAGTACTTGGGTGGGAGACCACCAGTGAATACCTTCAACGGATTCCATGGCAGAGCACCCAGGTACGAAAACAAAGCCAAGCATCTAAAAACATGGCAGGGAGAGCTCGGCTGACCTGATGGGCACATAGATCCAGAGAGTTTTGGTGGCTTCAGCCAGCCCCAATGCATGATTCAAATATAAAGTCCTTAATTAAATTCTTCTGTATAGCCTGAGCTTTTTCCTTTGCATGCTTTGCTCATCTGAAGAGCTGTTTAGTATGAGAGACATGTTGATTTGGTACCGAAAAAAGAGGACCATCCATCATGGCAATTGAAGCCTTTGGAAATCTCACAGATGTGGACACATCGAAGGAGGGAAGGCGCTGCAAGATTAAAGTCCTGTCGAGCCATTGACTGTTGGCTCATAATATGCTTATCAGGCTGTCAGAACAGCTTCCCCTGATCTTCCTGGTCGTGGCTGAGATACAGATGCCTCCGCCGGCCCGCTTGGCACCAAGCGGCGCTCTGAGAAACTTCTGAAACAAAATGACAACAGGAAAAAAAACCCAAAAGCCTTTTAAAAGCTGAGAGAAAAAGAGAGAAACAGAGGGATCTCCTATGGCTGGGAAGACAATTTGTCTGGCTCTCATTTCCCTGCGGAAAGAACTATTTTACATCTTCCACAGCTGGTGAAAGGAAAACAGGCCCCTGGCAATGGAACTGCAGACATTTTCAAGGCTTGTGACGTCCGGGTGAGGAAAATAGAAATAAATCCATGCATCTGTGCACACTTTTGAAAGAAAAATACATGCAGCCATGCCTTAGTCTTTGGGCAGGGAGTGTCATGTCTGGGGGCTTTTTGGTCCTTTGGGCTTCCTCAAATGGCCACATGCCTTCCCTGTGAGACCACTTCTTAATGATTTTCTAGCCCTTGGGCATCTCCCCTCCCCTTCTGAAAGGCTGAAAGGCATCCCCTGAGACTTGGTTACTGGCCTTAAGAGCTTCCATGGGATTTGGCCCTTGGAGAGGAAAGGGGATCCCCATCTCTGCCTTGCTCCATGAAAATAAAGTGTGTGTGTGTGTGTGTATAGATAGATAGATAGATAGATAGATAGATAGATAGATAGATAGATATAAAATCTCACAACATGATGGAGAACCAAAATGGAATGAGAATGTCATACCCAGGAGCTTTGGCAGAAACAGTCCTGATTAACCCTCTTTAATTAATCCCCCTTTTTCAGCTGCTTTTAAAATGTCCCTGCTTGCTCTGTCTTCCTCTCTCTTCTCCCACTTTCTCCCTTGCTTGCATGGCTGCAAAAGTAGTTTCATTCCATTAACTAATTAGGGAGGGGAGTCTTCCCAGTAGACTCAGGCAAAAGCAAACTGCTGCATTCTCACCGAGCTCATGTGTTCTTCATCATTAATCCCTTTTGCCATCTTGGCCACACCGTGATGTTGCTTGGCCACGCACATCCCAATTTTCATCTGTGAAACACTGGAGGGTATGTAATTTTTCTGGGGTTCTGAGGGATGCACAGAGAACAAAACTCCCTCAATTTCTCCCTCTTTTGACAAAATCCTCCATGCCCACCATGGAGCTAAACAGTACCGGATTCATTTCCTCCACCCCGCAGCACCCTGCAAATCTTTCCCTCGCCAGATCTCTTCCATATTAAAAATAGGTTGATGTCATTTTTATTTAATCAAAGTGTTCATTAAAAGAGAATCAAAGAACGGGGGGTGGGGGGAGGAAAAGGAAGGGAGGGGGTCTCTAGAGATCAAGCGTACCAAGCCAATCTTAGTGAAAAAAGAAATATCAGGCAAACAACCCACTGGAGAGGGATGCCACAATTTCCCAATAAAAAGGCACAGGTTTCTGCACAGAGATGTGAATGTCTCCTCTTTCTTCTCCCAGCTTAGCCCACCTGGAATTCCACGGAAGACAGCAGAGGCGAGCACTGGATCCATTTAACGTGCTTCGGCGCTGAGTTTTCCCTTTCCCTGCCCACCCCAGAGTTCTCTAGGCTGCAACAGTTTCAGTTCCCAAAACACCACGGATGTGATCGGCTTCTCCTTTCCATATCAGCTTCAAGGAAGATGGAGAATTTTAATATTCTTTGGTGTTGCTATTGAGATCTCTGAGTCTGAAATCACTTCCCTCCTCTGATGACGGTTTGCACATTTGTGCAGCCCTGTGGCTATCCCTTCCACCTGTCTAATGACTCTCTTAGAATCATAGAGCTGGAAGAGACCCCAGGGGCCATCTAGTCCAACCCCCTTCTGCCATGCAGGAACACCCGTCAAAGCACTCCCAACAGATGGCCATCCAGCCTCTGCTTAAAAACCTCCAAAGAAGGAGACTCCACTACACTCCATGGAGGCAGCAGATTCCACTGCTGGACTACTCTAACCATCAGGAAGTTCTTCCTGAGGTTCAGGTGGAATCTCCTTTCCTGCAGCTTGAATCCATTGCTCCTTGTCCTGGTCTCTGGAGCAGCAGAAAACAAGCCCTCTCCCTCCTCTATATGGCATCCCTTCAAATATTTAAACATGGCTGTCATGTCCCCTCTTAACCTTCTCTTCTGCAGACTAAACATCCCAACTCCCTAAGCCGCTCCTCACAGGGCTTCATGGCTTCCAGCCCTTTCACCATTTTGGTTTCCCTCCTCTGGACATGCTCCAGCTTGCCGATATCCTTCTTGAACGGAGGTGCCCAGAACTGGACACAGGGATTCCAAATGAAGTCTGACCAATGCAAAATAGAGTGGTACCATTACCTCCCTCAATCTAGACACTATACTCCTATTGATGCAACCAAGAATCGCATTGGCCTTCTTAGCTGCTGCATCACACTGCTGACTCATGTTCGGCTTGTGATCTACCAAGACTCCTAGATCTCTTTCACATGTACTGTTATCCAGCCATGTGTCCCCCATCCTATATTTGTACATTCCATTTTTTCTGCCTAAGTGCAAAACTTCCCACTGTTGAAAGGCAAGCACCAGCTTTCTAGTCCTCACTGTACCTGGGAGGAGAGGGGAATAAAAGAAGCAAATATGGTATTGGAAGTAAGCTATAATCTCATCAACATGTTATAGAGTATTTGCAGCTAATAAAACTTGAGTTGCTGTCCCTTTCCCTTCTTCTGGGCCCCTGCCTGGTTATACTGCTTTGATTCCACCTTAATTGTCAGTCCTGTGCAAACTTGAGATTTGTAGTTTAGTTAGGAATATTTACAGTTTTCATCCTGAGAGGTCCAATGCCTCACCAAACTAGAAATCCCAAGATCTCAAAGGATGCAGCCATGGCAGCTAAAGTGGAATCATCATGCTATAACTGGGTACTGTGAAAGGGCCCTTGTGTTCTTGATATATTAGACTGTGGCTTCACTGTGTAGGTAAAAGTAAACTAAGTAAAAGGGCATCGGGGAGGAGAATCTAGCAAATCCACTTCCAGTGGGGGAAAAAAAGAAAAGCAATACTCCTTTTGCAAATTCAGCCAGGAAGCACTTTGTCAAGGTATACCAGGAGATGTGAGCTGTATTATATTGCTAATTTGTCGCCTTGTAAC